>CM038635.1:4001131-4033631 GCA_021554675.1 Leuciscus idus
GTGTTGGTGCCAGGCTTCTCTTCCCGGCTGTGCTGAAATACTCCTTCAGAGCTCGATCCCAGGAGACGCACAGATCCAGGACTGCAGATCTGATGCTGGAGTTCAGAGGTCTGGAATAAGCAGAAGTAGAGCACATGTTCTGTGTAATGTTACTTTAAAGGAATTATACTTATACGTTCCAGGTCTAATTTTAAGTTTAGATCTTAATGTGGACATGAAACGGAAGCTATGATAGGCTTTTCTTCCCTGTTGTGACTTATATCAGAGTGAAACGGCTTCTGGAAACAAGAGCAAATAAAGGGCGGGGCTTGATTTTGTCTGTGGGGTTTTGATTGGAAGGTTGGAAGGTCGTGGCTTGCTATTGGTGGATCTCATGTGAGTGACAGTTTGCTCCGCCCTCGTTCCATAGTAAACACATCATCAGAGAAGAGATATTGATGTGCATTGGTAACTCATTTATACTTGCAATATAATATTTTTTGAAAGAAGGCTGCGTTTATTTGATCAGTAAAATCCGTAATATTGTGAAATATTATTACAAGTTAAAACGGCTGTTTTCTATGTGAATATATATTAATCTATAATGTATTCCTGTGATGAAAGCTGAATTTTCAGCATCCATACTTCAGTCTTCAGTGTCACATGATCCTTCAGAAATCATTCTGATAGGATGATTTGCTGCTCAAGAAACATGGCAGTTCATTTAAATTAGCGGTGGTCATGAGAAAACAATGATTATATGCGTTTATTCCTTTACTTACTTGATAAAGTGCATTGGTAACTTTGACACTGTCTATCTGCTCATGAATTTATGTATTTATTTGATTAATGTGATCCTGCAGGGCTGCCCGCGTTACAGCACAGCTAATTATGACAGCGTGTTGCTTCCAGCTGAAATAAACAGACCTCGTGGAACATGATTAAATTCTTTGTTGTTTTTTCCTTGTCATTCTTAACATCCCCATATTTCATGTTTCCAGCCCTCCGCTGCACTTCTCCGCGCTTCACTGCGCCAGAGGTGTTGTCGTCTAATGCGTAAAAGCCCACGTTATTCTGGTTCATCTGCATTTTTGATCATTGATGATCAGTGAACATCTGCACTTGATGGCTTTAGACATGTTTGCATCATGTTTTTTTGCCTGTGACGACACACTAAACGTTTGTTAAAAGCACATTTAATGGGTGAGGTGTTTGACCGGACGTGTTTTCTCACATCTGTTTGCTTTGTGTTTGCAGATGATGAAGTTTGCCTGGGACAACTATAAAAGTTACGCTTGGGGCAAGAACGAACTTCGACCCCTGACCAAGAATGGACACATTGGGAATATGTTTGGTGAGTGAGGTTATCATTTGACATACGCTGTGTGAGTTTTATTGTTTTCTTCAGTTTGCAGAAGGTCGTCTTTTAAGGAAACCAGGCGCATTTCTGTCTCGTCTCACAGGATTGAATGTGTTTGTTGCACCCGACGTCCAAACTGACGTGTCATTTGATTGATACTGAAACATTGCGGGTTCAGGCTTTGAAGTATGTTGTTTTTGTCCTTCATGGGACAGCGTTTTAAGGCTTCATAATTGGCTTGTCATTTCAAATGGACTATATTCTTCTAGTATTTGTTTGCATGCACTAGTTAGTCATTACTTAAAGCAACATGCTGATGTCAGAGTCTGTTTGTATCAACTATGAGCATCTTGTGCACTTGTGCTGGAAGACCACTATATGTGTGCTTACTTTGCGTTTCTGTTTTTGAGTTTGAATAAATTTCAGATTAAATTGGCAACAACACGGAGGATGTTGAATTAAAATTTTGAATTAGAATAACAGGATGAGGAATTTACCCAGAACTGTAATTTCAGTAGCCCAACATTTTAGCCCAACTAATTTATGGCAATTTAGTGTTAAGATAAATTGTCAATATGCTTATTTAGTTAGTTAGTTAGTCTAAGCATAACAATAAATCTGTTTTAATAAATTAGTTAATTAGTTTAAATTAATAAATCAGTTATTAATTCTATTTTGGTTCTAACAAATTGCATCAAATGAATGATGAAATTATTGTTAATCATCTTAAAATTAAATTTAAACAATATATTGAAATATATAAATTAAATACACATTTTCTTTGTATGTCATTTCAAACATTTATCATTAATATCATCTAATGTTTCTGGAAATAATCTGTGTAATGTGGGTATGAACGTGTTTATGGGTAATTACAGTGAAAATTTTAATTAATTTAAATGAATTTCATTTTTTTTAAGTTCTACTTTCTTAAATTCTAATTAGTTTGCAAATTCTTATTCAAATTTAAAAGACATTCTGAATTCAGTTGGTGCACAGCTCTATTATCTCAGACCATAGACTGTAAAAAAAAAGATGGATGAGGCGTCTCTGCTTCCTTCCACTGTAGAAAAATGAAGCCAAAATATCCCTGAAATGGTCATTGCCTATGACATCTTTCCCGAGTCTGTGCGGTGATCCTGAGGTGGAGCCGTGGTATCAAGATCCCGCCGCCCATAGACTCAATCACAAGCACAGCTGTCAATCATGACGTTACACTCCATTGTATATAGCATTGAATGAATAACTAACTAAAACCAAACTAATTGGAAAAACACTTGAACACACGTCTGCTTGAGAGGAACTGCCTCAAATGACAGAAATTGTCTTTGGAATAAAATGATTTGAAGTGTAATTGGATTTTTTAGTTTGGCTCGTGTCCCATTGGATTACATGGCGAGGGCGGGGTTTATGAGCTATACTGTAGCCAGCCACCAGGGGGAGATTAAAAGGCTTTTCAGAAACAAACAGCCATGAATCCTCATCCTAGGTGATGGTTTCTATTACCATCTATTTATTTCTATAGATGTGTCCGCTCTATAACCCTCTTCATAAGAAATCAATCTGCTTTCAGTGCAGAACCAGTAATACTGGACGTCTCTCTAGTCAGAGACATGCAGCTGTAGACCTGGTCATGTAGGTCTGTAATAATGTCACGTGTGCTGTTAAAATATCAGTACGCTTGACATTTCGAATGTTACCTTTCTATAAGTAAGGCACATGGATTTTTACCGTTTAGAAATATGTAATAGACAATACGAAAGGTCAGTGTGGGAATGAGGTCAGTCCTGTCCGCTCATCTGAAATCAAATCGAGCGAGTGTTTTTCTTATGTGCTCTGAAGTCTCACGTAGACACTTGCCAGTAATTTGACTGTCAGCATGATATTAACCGAGACAGGAATAAGACTGTCTGACTGACATCTAAAGTGACCAATCACAGTTGTTTTGCAGGGGCTGTGGTGGAAAAAAAACACCATAGAATTGGACTGTTTCGGCAACTTGCTAAAGCACTGGATTGTTATGAATTGTTTAATGGTGTTTTCTAATGGAAAAGTGACATGCCTCACAGATTCAAGGGTCAAACCTCCAGTACTTTATCACTTAATTGCTGTTTTTCATCACAGAAAACCCAATTAGCCTCGGGAAACTATCTGTCTTTCCAATCGGATGATCCGATACTGAGTGCAGGGTGCGAATTAGCCTTTTTGCAAAAAAATTCCTTTAAGCTTTGGAAAAAGACGTCCTACTTTGTGCAATAACTAATCCGATAAGCCAGTGGGTGTATGCGTTTCTTGCCGTGTACAGGTTTCCCGCCTTTTACAAGATCCATGATTGTTATGTGTCCCTGTGAAGCCGCGTATGAGATGAACACTGTGTCCTTTAATTCAATCCCATGAGTAAATAGACATGCGGGAAGATTGCATCTGCATTTAGCCAACTTGTGGAAAACATGCTGATATGCTGAAAGTCACTGGGATGTTACCTGTGAGCTCTGGGACGGAGAGACAAACATCTCATATCTCGTATTCCCTTTAATGCCTTACCTCTTTTCTTTCGTTTTCCTGCTGGCTGACTCCAAATTCAGTACTTGTTCTGAAGCCGTACGTTAGGGACATTTCTTTTTCATTATTGTAAGGCAAACTAGAGAATAGAGTAGAAAACATGAAATGAATAATTCAGAATAGATTCCTCACACAAACAATTCTCATATAGAATGTGGCTTTCTTCTGTTCTGCCTGCAGGTTTTCACAGGTGTTATTTACATGGGAGAAGAAGAAAAGTATATATATTATCAGTGGTGCTGGAAAATGCAAACAGCTGTATTATTATTCCTTATACTTCAGGTTATTGGTGATGGATGATAAAATGGTTTGAAAACAAGTTATATTTATCATATGCAAATGATAGCTACATAGTCCTTTACTTGGAGTGTAACTTTTATTGAATTTTACTTAAAGGTAGGGTAGGTAGGATTTTTCTAAAAAACTTTTTTTCAAATTTGTTTAAACTGTCTTTATATACCAATACATAATTAAAATGCAAGTGCTCTGAAAAAGAGAGTATAAAAATCGAGTGACTGTAGACCTTTTAATCTGCAATAAACACAGCTCATTATTTCCATCCGGGACGAAACAATTGATTGGTTTGGGCGACTGTCACTATCTCTCGCAACCATGGCTACCACCCCTGTTGCTACAAGATCTGCCCATATGCGCGCACCCATTTGATTTGAGGAGTGCAAGAGAGGCGCGAAACCTACGAAGAGTAAAATTATGGCAGAGAAAGAGCATTCCAAATTCAAAGCACCTGCATATGCAGTCAGCGAAGGCAAACAAGTCAAAAAAAGAATCTTGAACGACCTCCTCTGCTTCGCCCTCGGCCCCGGACCTGTCCTCGAACCGACGATGCGGTAGCAGCTAACGTTACTTGTCTCCGGTACTGTTTTCATCATGGAAACTCTTACATGCAAAACACCGTATATGTTATGAATCTTACACGAAATTCACCTTCATCACAGTGTAACTGATGGTAATGGAAAAACGTGCATCAATGCAACCTGTTTTTAGCTTTGCCTCGTTACCTATAAATATAGCTCGTTACCGAATCAAACAAAATATATTTTAAACTTGCTAGCTTGATAGTGAGTACTAAAAGCCATCTTATTTGTTTATATTTATAGTGATAAAGTTAGGTATTTTATTACATGTGATTCTGACATGATGTCACTGCATGCACTGCGCTCCTTCCTCTCCACTCGTCTCAGGTAAATAAATGCGTCTTCCAGCTGAGCCTGAGCGTTTGGCGTCGCGCGTTCATGTGTTTTGGGGCTTTGGAAGGAGCTCAGAAGGGAGGGGGTGGAGTGAATGGAAATAATTAGCTGTGTTTACAACAGTCGTGAGAGGTCTACAGACACTCGATTTTTATACTCTCTTTTTCAGAGTACTTACATTTTAATTTTGTATTGGTATATAAAGACAGTTTAAACAAATTTGGAATGTTTTTTTTTTTTTTTTTAATCCTACCTACCCTGCCTTTAATTCAGTTCGAACCCAGAACACATAGCAACACCCTGGCAACCTGCAGAACACTAGCAACCCCATATGTCATACTAAAAAAACACTTAGAATGTCTTAGCAACTGCATAGCAACACACTGGCAACCAGTAGAACATGTAAACACATATTACAGACTAAACACCACTCAGAATATCTTAGCAACACCATAGCAACTGCATAGCAATGTATTGGAAATCACCAGAACCGCCTGGCAACCGCATAGCAACACCATGGCAACTAGCAACCCCATATGAAAGACTAAAAAACACTCAGAATGTCTTAACAACTGCATAGCAACACTCTGGCAACCAGTATAACACTAACAAATGCATATGACAGACTAAAAACCATTAAGAATATCTTATCAACACCCTAACAACTGCATAGCAGTGTATTGGCAATCACCAGAACAGCCTGGCAACTCCAACAAATGCATATGACAGACTAAAATATATCTTAGCAACGCCCTTGCAATCAATCAACAATCAACATTTATTTATACAGCCCTTTACAACACTCAAGGTGAACCAAAGTGCTTTCCAAGAAAAAAAAATATATATATATATATAATGACAACAATATAATGCAAAATATAATAAAATATATATACAAAATATATAATGCCACAAAACAAAGTATAAAAAAAAATGTATACCACAAAGAAAAGACAAAATGCCACAACAACTGCTATGAATTAAAAGCCAATCTAAATAAATAAGTCTTAAGCTTAGCCTTAAAGAGTCCCAAGTCAGTGATTGTACGTATATCAGCAGGTAGCTTGTTCCAGAGGCTTGACCCAGCTACAGAAAAAGCCCGGTCACCCCAGAGTCTGTACCCCAGAGTCGGACTTCCAGCAAAAGTTGATTTGTTGATCTAAGAGCCCTGTTTGATTGACGCAAAGTTAACATCTCAGTTATGTACGGTGGTGCGAGGCCATTGAGAGCTTTAAAAACAAACAATAAATCTTAAAATCAACTCTAAGAGAAACTGGAAGCCAATGGAGCGAAGAAAGAATTGGAGTTATATGCTCACGTTTGCGTGTGTTAGTTAGAAGACGGGCTGCTGCGTTCTGCACCAGCTGAAGGCGCCTGAGTGATCACTGTGAGACTCCAACATAAAGCGCATTACAATAATCTAGTCTTGAACTAATAAAAGCATGAATAGCTTTCTCAAGGTCCGGACGATTTAAAAATGGTTTGACCTTGGCCAATAGACGTAGCTGAAAAAAACTAGCTTTAACCACACTGTCAATTTGTTTATCAAATTTCAAGCTACTATCATAAAGTCACACCGAGATTTCTAATAGTCGGTCTAAGCTTTGAAATTAGCGTATTAGGGTCAGAGGTTGCAGACTCACCAAATAAAATATATTCAGTCTTATCTTCATTCAAATTAAGGAAATTTTGCTCTAACCATAATTTAATGTCATCAGTGCAATCAATTAGTGACCCAAATGCATCAGTGTTTGTTGGACTCATAGGCAAATCAATTTGCAAATCATCAGCATAGCAGTGATAAGCTATGTTATGCCTGGCTATGATGGACCCAAGAGGCAGCATGTAGAGCGAAAATAAAACCGGTCCGAGAATAGAGCCTTGTGGCACCTCGCAGGAGAGAGTAGTAGTAGAGGAGGACGAGTTCCCAATCACTACAGAAGAGCTTCTGTTGGTCAAATATGACGAGAACCACTGAAACGCAGTACCCTTAATGCCAACATAGTGATTAAGGCGAGACAGAAGGATTGCATGGTCCACTGTATCAAAGGCTGCCGTGAGATCAAGGAGCACTAAAATAGCAGGGCTCTTGACATCAACAAACCGAGCAATATCGTTGTGCACCTTTAACAGTGCAGACTCCGTACTATGTCGCGATCTAAATCCTGATTGAAATTTCTCGAACAGAGAGTTATTTTCTAAAAAAAGAATGTAATTGTATAAAAATGACTTTCTCTAACACTTTTGAGAGAAAAGCCAGGTGAGAAACTGGTCTGAAATTAGACAAAACTGAGGGATCCAGATTTGTTTTTTTAAGACAAGGCCTAACCACAGCATGTTTGAACTGTGAACAGGGACAGATCCTGAGCTAAGACATTTATTAATAAAAACAAACAGGAAAGGCCCAACTGTGGTAAAAACCTCAGTTTTAACAATTTAGTTGGAACAAAGTCCAGGGGGCAATTTGTAATTTTAATTTGTTGCACTACTTCATTAAAAAATGATAGTGAGACTGGTTCAAACTGTTCAAACACAGTGCAACTGCGTAGCAATGTCCTGAATACTGCATAGCAACACCCTATCAACCACCAGAACACTAATTACATTTTATTTAGTCAAATAGAAAACGGTTATTTAAAACAAAATTAAGTTTTTACAGTATTTTTGGTTAAATAAATCCAGCTTTGGTGAGCACGAAACATAGAAAAAATGGACCGTTTAGATGTTAAGGCTCAGATAGAGGGTGGAAAATGGTCCTTAAAAATAAATTATGGTTATGTTTTAATTCTTGTTTTGGACCCCATAGGGGAAATGATGAAAAAGTGAATGTAAATGAAGGAATCAGTCAGAATGTCATTACAAATCTAAATAGCGACTTTTAATTTATGCCGAGAGTTCACTTTCCGTTTTGACATGTGATCCAATGAATATTTCATGTTGAAGGCATCAAAGCACATTGAGTGCTGTGAAGGCCTGTCATGGTCTATGATGAAGCTGGTGAATGAATGTGACTGTCAGGCTGGTTTGTACCAGGCAGCGATGAGCGTCTGCTCGCCATCACTCAGTGACAAAGCAACAATGGCCATGAAAAGCTCCAGCATGATATGATGAAAGCTAATTCGTTGACTTGATTAATGATTAGAAAGCCTCCATCCAGTGCGAGTTGTAGATTGCTTGATTGAACGATCAAACTGTTTAATGAGTATTTCACTCGCTTTGTAGATTCACTTTAAGCCTTATACGGACAGGACTAGTTTTCCCTCATGGAGGTCAGATCATGTTGTGTTTCTCAGATGTACTTTGTGATTTTAATTCTGTGCAAATCGAATACGCCGGTCATTAGGAAAGACTAAGAGCTGAACTCTAAATTGCATGTGTATTGTTTTGCACTGTCTTGATTGCACTCTGTTATTTGGATGGCTCTGTGCGGCGTGACACTGGTGTTTGCACAGCGGGCGTTCAGTGAGGAGATGCTGTGAGAACTGAAGCACAGTAAGGAGATATCGACTAACTCAGCTTTGTGAATCTCAGAGCCTGTGTGTGTTTATGAGTGTGTTTGTGAGGAAGGTCTTTTGAAAATTGTTCAAATACAAAGTTCTGTCATGAAACTCTAGATGGCACAGGCTGATAGACCCTTAACTGTACGTACACACCACCGCCGACTTGAGCTGCAAATAAGCTCTGGCCGCCCTGTCAAGGACAAAGCACGGGGAAGTTTGTTGACGCTTTGGCCGCTCTGACATAGCAGCATTCTATGTTCGATCATGGGAGAAGAGAAGTGTCACAATGAAATGTAAACAGAAAAAACAAGCAATACATTGACACTAGAAACCTTTTATAATGACAGCATTTTTATAACCGTTTTGGTCACATTTGGTCGGGAAAAAAAGAATAATTAGCAATTATTATTATTATTATTTGCATCTGTGCAATTGGTCAAATCGATGTTACCGTGAGCGAATGAATTGCATTCCCGCTTAAAACGAGCGTTCGTAAATATTTCCAATAAAAGTTGCGCTCATCCTCAAATGTGCATCACTGGATCATTATGGATCATCGCGAAGTTGTAGTGTTTGGTTCTGCTGTATTGTATTTGCGGAGAAGACGTCAGACTCTGAGATTTTGTCCCTATATGCAAACAACGTCATAACGTAAATGATAGGAAACCCAGCAACGGCGATGATCAGCTTCTCCTCCATTTTCTCGGAACTAATGTTTTGGTAGGAACGAAAGTTTACATCGTATGTTTCTCTGGAATCAGCCAGCGCGAAGGACGTCTTTATTCCGTTTGCCGCTGCTTGCCGCTGAACCGCGTCATAGCTCATTACCATAAAGTTTGCAACTTTCTGATTGACGCTCTGGTCGCTCAAAACGCCCAAAACGCGACGCCGATGGATTTGACGCTCCTTGCAGCTGAGAGAAGCCAGCTTCCATTGAAAATGAATGACTTCGGGTAACTTTGGAAGCTCAAGTCGGCGGTGGTGTGTACGTACAGTAACTCAATCTGCTTGCAATCACATCATTCTCTATAGGGTACAGCTGATTGGTTCCTGCTGTATAAGTAGCCAATGAGCTCGCTGCAGCACGCATTGATACCCTGCACCTTCCCCAGCTCCACCTGTATAGATCTGCTACGTGTAATTCATGTACGCTATATTGTACAGCAGCACCAGCATGTCTTACTCGCTCACAGCAGCGTGTTGTGTATGTATTAGCAGTAGCAAGTGTTGTACTTGCTTTGCAGCAGAAGTAGCAGTAAAAACAGATCTATTCCACCAGGACCAAACATATTAACCTTGTCGTATCCATTTCCATGCCAAACACTCAGAGAGTTGTCATAACAGAACTACCATTTGTAGAAGTCGTTAGCCGTATTACTAGTCGTCTCATATATCCAGGTCCGATTTGCAGCTTATTGTGGTCCACAAACTGATGTTGACCACTATTTTGCAATCCTTTAAAAAAAGTGGACATAGAGCGAGAACTAGAATACTTTAGTGAATAAGATTAAAAGCTTTAATCAAGCTGGACGCCACTGAAAAATATACTTCTGTTGCTAGTATCGCAATTTTTTTTTAGTTTCCCACAGCCTCCCTGTTGTTTTTTTCTTCCTTACTACTGTATATTGTCTGCGTTTTCATTTCCGTTGCCTCTCATCTCTCCTTTATTTGCACTATCAGCTGATTTTCATCTCTTGCGTATTACTTTCTCTCACTCTTATTTAGCAGCTCTCATGGCGAGCGGGTCTGTGTCTGTGCTGGTGTTCAGAGCTACTAGACATTACGGTTCATTACAGACAGAGCCAGAGGTCAGCGGGGTCACGGGATACAGTAACACTGTATTAATTAAACTGACGGCACAGGACAGAGAGCAGCGTTCGAGGACATCAAACACAGGACTCTTAAAGAGACATTTGAAGATAAAGACTTTGATAATAAATCACCCAGGTCTCCGTGCTTTTTAATAAAAGAGATTTCAGCACAGGCTTTACGTCGTTAAAGTTCATTTGCATTTCCTGAAGGAGAGAGCAGCGCTTGCAACAAAATAATCATGTCTTAGGCGGCTTTGGTTCTGATGTTTTACTGCTGATAGCTATAGATGGTAAAATAGATCCAGGAAAGACAAGCCAATCACTATTTAGTATGCAAATAGACTCAAGCAGGAAGTTGAATCATAATCCAGAATGCAAAGTTTGAATGAAGCCTTTATGACATGAAGAAAACATTAAAGAGATAGTTCACTTTGAAATAAAATTTTGGTATGTTTTAGCTTACCTCAAGGGTATCCAAGATGTAGGTGTCTTTTTTTCCGCAGTAGTTTCAATTTTGATATTTTTAGGTCAAACCGTTCTTGTCTGTCAGTCATATAATGCAGGTCTATGGTCACTGTCTCAAATAGCATGCACAGAGTCCAAATTAAAACAATTCCCCATCGTCCAAATTAAACAATTCCCCATCGTAAGTACACATTGATGGCCTAAGACACGAAACGAGCGGTTTGTGTGAGAAAACGAACAGTATTTATATCGTTTTTACCTCTTGTACACAGCCGCGTCCAAATGATCTGAGGGCGCGGGCGGGTATAGATATATACACTAGATGTCGCCTTGGCTACTGCAGTTCATTGGAACGAAACCGTAGCCAAGGCGACTTCTATTGTTATTCTACAGAATAATTTTCACACATGAAGCTTAAATTCATTGAAAGTGTTTGGGATGTGCTGGAGGAGACTTTACAGAGTGCTGGACTCTTGCCTTATCAATACAGGATCTTGACCAAAAAGGACCAGGATCTTGACCAGGCCAGTAGTTGGTGATGTTGTCCCTTTGTAAAGAAACACATACGCATTCTTCTAAAGAGCGGTGAATGCAAATAATCAAGATGGCGAAAGCCATTTTGTCTGGACAGACGATGAGTTTGGTTTATTTCTACATGTGACCCTGGAACATGAAGCGGCAAAATGTCAGGAAAAAATTTAAAATACTGGGAGTCAAGTCAGATACTCACGTATGCCTAGAATGAACTTGAATACGCAAGCGCATGACGTTACCGTTTTCACAAATGCAAATTTTTGTAGTTTACATGGTGTAGTCGATAATGGTGTAGTTTTCAGGCCCCCAAAATGCTGTTGTCGTGTAAATTAACAACCAAAACGCATACAAAGTTTTCTGTTTTTAGTTGAAAATGGTGTTGTTGAAAATGGTGTTACGTAAACAGCCCCTAAATCACAACTATACCAATGGCAGATTTGTGAATGAATCACTCTTTTGATTCGCTTCTTCATATATTCTACTGAATGTCAAGCAATTTTGCAAAAAGATGTAAAATTGTTATGCGCTCAGTCTTTTGCTGTGTTTTCTCATTGAAATAGTTGGTAAATAGTAATTGAAATACAGAGGTGGTTGAAAAGAAATTCTAAGTGGTTGCTATAGGTGGTTTCTTGAATGCAAGTCTCTGTGATACTTTAGTCCTTGTTGCTAGAGATTTGATCACATCACTGACCCTGAGTAAGAGCAATAGCAATATTAATACCGCCTTAACAAAGAGCACTGTGAGATCATTATCTCAGAATAGTGTCTTGATGCTTGTCTCCGCTTCTGTGATCAAGGTCATTGATTGCATTGGACTTGTAATCTATTGGGAAATTAAGAGATGTGCTCTCAGATAAATCCATGGATTCCTAACTAACTTGTTTGTAACACCTAATCAATGACAGCGTCAATAGCGTGCTGTCAAAGCCCATGCGCTCCAGACGCTATGAAGGCGCAGTAAATGTGCTAATGTAATTCAGTCTGTTCAGACGTTTCTCTGGGTGTGACTGTTGATTTACATACTGTTGATTCAGATGCATTTAAAGTGCTCTTGTTAGAAAACGAAGGGGAAAATAAGAGAAAATAGCTCGAGGCGGTACAGCTCCTCACCTTGGAAACGATCCCAAGTCTTTGCTTTTGTGAAAGTTGTTTATCACTCACTTATTTCTTATTTGCGAGCCACTGGTTCTTCAGCTCCAGCCCAATGAGAAACAATAGTTTGGACTGGGAATGTTGCCTCTGTTCAGGCTTATAAATGGAGTGAATCGCTGCACCAACCCAACACTTCCAGCCGGAAAGAACAAATGCGCTACATGCCAGTTGGATTGTACAAGTCTCTGACCCTGGACCGCCTCCAAATCTGCCCCACTCCCCCTGTGTCTGGGCTGGAGGCGCCGATGCAGAGGAGCATTGTGGGATTTTTAATGAAGTCCAACTCGATCTATCATGTGTCCATGGAAACGTTTGCTTTCCTTCCCTCGCATTTCACCAAAACCGAGACAAACCAACAATCAAAGCTGACCTTCAAATAACCTCCAACATCTCGGCCTCTTTTGGCAACTGGATTAGACGAGCGGTGGGAATGAACTCCTGAAAGCTAAACAGACCTGGCTCTCACACAAACCCAGAGGAGATATTTCAGCAACCTATATTTATAAAAATCACTACATGTATAGTTAAATAAATAGCCTTTATTTACTCCTCCTGATGTTGTTCTAACCCTGCATTATTTTCTTTCTTCACTGAAACACAGAGGATTTGGAGGTTATTTTGAACAGTTTCTGTTTTCAATGGAAATTGGATGGTGATTTATGCTGCCAAGCTCCAAAAATAGGCCCAAAACACCATAAGTTGTGCATATGACATGCATTTTTAAGTTGTTATTCAATGATAATCTTTCCATCTTTCCAGTTAAAAATGGCATCAACTCACAAATGTGGCATGATCATTTGTAATGTGAGACGGTTTGAAGAGCTGCATGTTAAATGGCATGTTTAAAGAAACAACAACCTTTGGTTGATTGATTTACATGTCGGTCAAATGGTCTTTTTCTGTGTACCTGTTGACCTGACCAGAGACTTGTAGAAATCACAACAGGCTTATCTCATGAACAACAGCTAACACTAACCTGAAACGTTATTTTTAGATTGATTTCAGGTAACGAAAATTACATTTATGATAATGTTTTGTTAGACTTTCTTTGTAATTTGAAACATTATTAAAATGCGAGCTTAGTTATAAGTTTTGGAGCTTTCAGTCCTTCTCCAGTAGATGGCGCTTGTATGACTATTGTACGACTATTGCTTAAATAGAGAATAGATGGGCTGCTGAGTCTGGTGCCATTTGCTTTTTAATACATGTTCCTGGTCTTATTCTGAAGTGAATTGGGTTGCAAATGCAACTTTATGATGACAAAGTTGCTGAGCAGATTTAATGCTCATAAAAAAAGTCTGTGTGACACTAGTTTTAAGCATTCTTAAAATAAGTGTTTTGTTTCTATTTAGACTCACACTTTGAGTTCTGTTTTGCTCTTTCTCTTGTGTTCATTCATTGCATTGTGTTCATTGAGTTAATTGCATTAAAACCGTAACCCAACCCGCTATATGTAGAAGAATACGAGCGAGTGAGGTTAGGCAACGGTCATAATGCATTGTTTACTTGTTGCATTCTGTCACGGATAATCACAATAACAGATTAAAGAGGAATGCAGCCCCTTATTATGTTCACTTCTATAATATCTAGGTCAATAACGTAAGCTGTCCATTAAAAACATGCAGCAGACATCAGATGCATCCAGCCTGGAATGAAACATGCTGCTTTGACAAGAACACCTCTCTTCCGGTCACAGGAACAACCCTTCAATCTCACGCCTGTCTCCTGGAACTGGAGATGTTCTGGAGATGCTAATGGGATTGACTGTGCTATCGCCAGCGTCTCTTTTCCAAGCTTGTGCTCTCTATTCTTATCATTCGTGTCCTTTAAATCGGGTCTCTTCTCCAGAACGCTCCACCAGTTCTGCTCTCGTCTCGTCAATGAAGACTCATTTAGGAAGTAACAGGTCACATGCATTTGACACACATTCTTGCTAAAAGCAAGGATATTTTACTATTATTTGTATACTATTGAATAATATTATAGTGCTTACTAATATTTTGGTTTAACTTTGTATTTTACTGTACAGTACTATTGTACTATATATATTTATATTTATATATACATATACAGTATATTGTATTTAATTAGTTTTAGTATATTATAGTTATAGTTTTAGGTTTTTTAGTTAATTTGCATAAAAAAAAAGTTAAATATTTTGTTTTGGTAAATATTTATTAGTTTTTATTAGTTTTTGTTTTTAGAAATATTTATTTGAGCTTTCAGTTTTAGTAATTGTAGTTTTTCAACTTAAAATTATTTTTATTTCAGTTAGTTGCCAAGACAACATTTCTAATTTTCATTTTTTAAGTTTATTTTTTCAATATTTATATTTTTATATACTTTTTATTTCAATAAAATAAAAAATAATAAACATTTGAATGTTTTAGTAAAAAAAAAAAAAAAAGTGCGTCACATGCAAAAACAATGTGGTTTAGATGATGATGTTTTGTGATATTAGTTGGTTTATTTAAACCAAGACACTTATAATCTTATAGAGAACCATAATCTTGTTTACAGCGATGCTCTGGTAAATCCTGTTTGATTACATTTCAGAAAACAATATGATAGCATTAAAATGTCAAAAGATATAAAATATAAATATACAAATATTTTTTTTATATAATTAGCTAATTTAATGTTCTCATGTAAGCAATATCTAATTTAAACTCTATTTACATTATGTTAGGTTACAATAACACACAATGCTAGGTTAAATAATCACAACAAAATTAAAGCATTTCAAAATGTACTGCATAACATAAATAACTCCACAAATCTCAGAGTATCATTCTTAGAAAAGGTTCCCTAGGACTCAATTGTAAAGAAGCCTTTATGCCCAAAAGGTTCTATAAGAGGAGAAAAGTCTTAAATGAAAACATAATACATGTTTTAATGGGTTATTTCTTTTTTTTTTTTTTGTGACAAAGTATGTTTACGAGCTGTTTAATTCATAAAAGTTAATTACAATCAAAGAAAAAATTAAAACTTAATTAATTATAACTAAATCCATCAAATGATCCCATGATAGGAACCCCTAAAATGTTCTATGTATGAAGCGCCTGACGGAACCCTTTAAGGTTCTATATAGAACCTTTTTCTTCTATTGGCGGAAGGTCGCACTTGTTAGTTATATTTACTTATATATACGGTGTATAACTAAATATATATAATTTAGGTGGGTAGGTCCTATGACTACCCGGTGCGAAAGCCCCTCATGTTAACTTGTGGTGACCTTTGCTCTTGTGTATCTGTGAAGTCTTTAAGGTGACTCATTTATTTGAATGATTTTGTGTGTGTTTTATGATTCACATCTGAGCTCTTCACAGTGGACTGTTATACTGCAGTCTGTGCAGCGTTGCGTTATTCAGGACGGGGCCAAAGACCAGCATCTAAAGGGCAATGGCCATCGAGTGGAGTTTAAGTTATTGATTAGTTTGATCTGTATTTGGCCTGATGCATTCTTGACAAGAGGTACTGGACTTTTTAGGAAGACGATGTCAATAGATCTATAAAACATTTTTAATGAGTTTCCTTCTCTGTCAGATGACTAATTTTAGTTTTAAACCATCAAGGCTCAAAGGGTCTGGTTAAAGAAAGTAAATGAAGCTTAGACAAATGCACATTGGGAGGTGTTTCGTTTGGCGAGGGCTGATTTGGAAGCATTAATGCATCAACACATCATTGCTTCTGTATCTCAGACTCCCTCGACCCTGAAAACGCTGTCTGTAGTCCAGGCCTTTACCAGTAAAGAATTGTGCTTTGTTAAAGGCGTTTTATATCAGCCTCCTCTGCTCCCCCATCATGTCCCATGATGCCTTGTGTTCTGCGGAGGGTGGCGGAACGAGCCGGAAAAGGTCTACATGGTGTGGGAGGAGCGATCTCTCCAGGGCTTCACTGAATGTGAGTCGAGGAAGCAAACAGGATGTAGGATTACAACTCGAATTTGAATGTATGTACATTAAAATGATTCATTAAAATGAATTGAATTTCAAAGAGATTGTAATTTTTAATTTTAAAAAGTCAACTTTTGAATGTTGGCATGACAAAGGACAGGACAGACGGATGGACGGACAGATAGATAGACAGATAGATAGATAGATAGATAGATAGATAGATAGATAGATAGATAGATAGATAGATAGATAGATAGATAGATAGATAGATAGATAGATAGATAGATAGATAGATAGATAGATAGATAGATAGACTTACAATGAAGGGATGCGTTTTAGCAAGCATTGAGTTTGAGTGGGAACAAAGTAAATCGCACGGTTCTGTTTTTGTTGTTGATGCAGTTGTGGAGCAGTTTCTACGGTTTTTTTTTTTATAGATAGATTGTAAAACGATGAAGAAACCCACAGGTCTAGTTTTGCAGAAGTAGTTGATAAAGCTCAAGTTTGACTGTTTCTCTCCTCTAGTTGATTGACAGGTTAGCAGGTATTCAGGGTCGAGCACTGATCCAGATTGGCGTAGATCCCTGTGGGACCGGCCCCTGATCGCATGGGAAAGTGAGTGACTGTACAGGGATATATTCCCATTCCAGCAAGTTTCCAGCTGTTTATATGAGCGCTGAAGGTCCAATCGCACACATTCATATTCATATGATTATATGTTCCAGAGTGTTGGTGTGTGTTGACATCCTAAAGCATTAATTCATCTCAGATCATTTACTACTACATTAATACCAAATGTTGCATCTGTTCATATTATTTTTATGTACTTGAACTAACAATGAACAGTTGTATTTTTATTAACAAAGATGAATACACATCATAGCAAATGTACTGTATTGCTCATTGTTAGTTAATGCATTAAATAACTCAAACTAATGGGCCTTTATTGTAAAGTGCTATATTGAGATCTCTGAACTTTGACTACAGACTTTGTTGGTTGTAGAGCGATGAGATAAAATTGAGACTGACATTCCCCAGATGTTTTTCCTGTGATTTTCTCTCAAAATAAGTTTTATTTTGTGTCCATCAGAAGGATTTTACACTCCGTCTACTAGCATTGATTCAAAGAAGAAGAAAAAAAAAACGCTGTCTGTTCTTACTTTTAGATAAAAACAGCAAGATTAAGGGAAAATCGTCAGGGAATCCTTTGGGAATTACAAGCAAGATAATGAAAAACTGGCCACAAATGTTTGCCGAAGCAGAAGGATTAAAGGAGATTGGAGAATTTGTTAAAGTAACGACTTAGATGGAAATAAGTCAGAAGGCGACAGGAAAATGAGGGACTTTGGGATATTTCAGTCCGCTGGCGATGAGATCATGTCTTCATCGTGACGTCCGGTCGCCATGACGGCCTTATCTACTGCGCTCACTAATCGCTGTTGACCAGTTTTACCCAGAAGCCCTTAAGCCCCTCGATGACCTCGAGAGACGGTGTTAGTTCACTTTTCCTCTGTTCATGTTGTTCCGGTTATGCAGAAACCACTTAAATTAATTTGCTTCTGTTGTAATCTATATCACACACACACACACACACACACACACACACACACACACACACACACACATATATATATATATATATATATATATATATATATATATATATATATATATATATATATATATATATATATATATATATATATATATATATATATATATATATATATATATATATATATAAAGAAAATAATAATAATAATGCACTGGTCAAACTCCACAACTTTATTCAACTTTATTTTCATTTAGCAATATGAATTGAAAGAAAATGATCAAGATGTTCAAAGAAAGAGCTAAAAATTATTTAAATTCTCATTAAGGGATTGAAATTACTGAGGCCTTACTGACATTTGCTGATGTTTTCCCACTAAAATGATGACACTTCCTGGAGGATGATGTCATCAAGTTTCTGGCTTTTTATTAAAGTGGTTTCACAGATATAACTGAATGATATAACTACATAACTTCAGATATAACTAACAGTAAGACAGTGATGATGCGGACACAGGAGTAACCTATAAACTGATCACCAGTTAAATGTGTTTTGTCAGAAACATTTCAATTAAAGAAAGGAACATATTCAATCCAAACCAAAACAGAGAAATTATTCAAGTGATAATATGATGCAAGATATTGAGTTTAAAAATGAGTTTAATATTAAAAGTGGGTTTAATATTTTACCCAATATATATAATTATTATTATTATTTGTATAATTTTTTATTATTATTTTTTACAGAACAAAAGTCATGCAGGTTTGGAATGACATGAGTAAATAAATAATTAATTTTATTTTATTATATTTTTATTTTTATTGTATTTATTTTTATTATTTTCATACAATGAAAGTCAGTGGTCTCCAATGTTGTTTGGACATTCTTCAAAATATCTTTGCGTGTGCGTGCATGTTTATGTGTGTGTGTGTGTGTGTGTGTGTGTGTGTGTGTGTGTGTGTGTGTGTACCACAGAAGAAAGAAAGTCCAACAAGTTTGGAACAAAATGACAATGAACGATTCCTTTAAGACGCATCCAGACATGAAAATGTGTTTTGTTACTACTAACCCACTTCTTATAATTCAATGTTGCTTTTTATTTATCACAGCACAACTAAACAATCCACTTACCAAGATTATTTATAATTTCCCATAACTGTTCCGTGATCATTTGTCATGACCAGAGCACAGTGACTTCTGAAATTCCAACAATAGAATGTTGACTGCGCCAAGTCATTTAGCTCTCAGCCAATCAGCTTTGCTCTGCTCTCTGAAATTGAGTCTGTAAGTTGATTTGGAGCATGAAAGCATCTGATTGGCTGCCAGGTGCGGATGGTGATTTTCCAGTTGATGGTTTTGGACTGGACGAGTCCAAGCGTATAGCGATCCGTCCCTCAGTGCCGAGAGAAGCGAGACTAGGTAAATAAGAGGTATGAAATGAACTTGTTCTCTTGCCTGGAGGGTTTGTGAAGTTTTACATTTGCTTTAGCGTCTGGATTCAGTTTCAGTGGAGTCGCAGATGTAATAATGAGGAAACTGTAACTTCCTTCTTGAAACGAGGGAGAAAAAACACACTGTAGAAGGAAAAAAGAGCAAACTGTGGACTGCTAATTAAATGGTGAATGAAAAATAAAGGTTTTAGGTAGACGGCTTGAAATTATGGAGTGGTAAATTGATGTAATCATGTTTCAGAGCGTAAATATGTTCCTGGGGCCATTTTCACAGTTTTATTGAGCTAGCATAGCATGGTGTGAAATTAAAGGTGAATCTTCAAGGTGGTTTTACATCAAGCGCTAATTAACTAGAGTGTCCACCAATCAGGAGGTCCATTGTACAAATTTCCATTTTAATATGCTTCTGCGTTTCATATTCTGCACATTAGCAGAATGAGGACCATAAAACACTGAATGATTTGAACTCTGCGTGAGTAATCATGGGAATACTGCAGATCCATCAGATCCTTTTTTTTCATTGCAAATTATAACTTTTATCTGCCAGCTCTTCATACAAAGTTGGATATTAGTATGTCCAAATGTATCCATGTATATGGAATGTATAGAATGTATCCAAAGATACAGTTATTGCATGAAGCGATAAATACTATACAGCAAATCTCAGCTGCTTGATTGTTTGCAAAATATAAACTATAATATCGCCCAGCTCTTATCTGAATAAGGCGTGAAGATATTAAGATATTTAACTTCATGAATTTCTGTAAAGCTGCTTTGGAACAATGCAAATTGTGAAAAATTATATATATGTATATATATGTGTATATATATGTGTATATATATGTGTATATATATGTATATGTGTATATATATATATATATATATATATATATATATATATATATATATATATATATATATATAGGTTTTTCCTGGTCTGTGGCGGAATTGTTTTCTGAAACTGCAAAATAGCACCAGGGAACGTTTGCACCGGAACACGCCGCCTCTTTTCGCTGAATCGCACCCGGGAGCGTGTGTGTGTGTATATATATATATATATATATATATATATATATGTGTGTGTATATATATATATATATATGTGTATATGTGTGTGTGTGTGTATATCTATATGTATGTATGTATAAATAGATAGAGAGAGAGAGAGAGAGAGAATAATTTCTAGGACAATTAACATAATTTTATCCCTAAATTCTAAGTAATTCTAAGTCACTTATTCCTTGATTTTTGGAATAAAATGTGACCTGTTTGAATTGTCCTGTTGGCCAACTCATCATAAAATGAGAGCAGCACTTTCCACAGCGCACTTCAGTTCTGCAGAGTCTGCAGATTCCTTCAGATGATCATATTATGGGCTGTATATCATCTGTAAACAGCCAGATTGAAGATCGATGATGAGATCATGTGACCCTTAGAGCACACTTGTTCAAAAACAGCTGCGTACAGAATATGCATAATTCACCAGTCATACTACTAGTGGCAATGCTTCTGTGTCATTCATTATAATTCTGTATTCATTTTGCATTTAAATGTATGATAAATTTATGATTTTTGTATTTGAATTCCATATAAAATTTCCATCCATGTGGATGATTTTATCATAAACTAATAACTTAATCTGATGCTTATTTGTCGGTCATCAATTGACATGATTTATTTTATTATTATTTTTAGTCTAGAAATCTGACCTGTTTCATTGCATCACATTAAGTTATTAGTTTATGTTAAAAGAATCCAAATGGATGGAAATTTTAAATGCTATTCGTATATGTAAATCTTAAATTTAGGCTTTGATATTTAAATGCAAAATGAATACTGAATTAGGAAAATGCAACCAAAACGTTTGTTTACGTCAAATCTTTACAAACGGATGGAAATTTTATATGCAATTAAAATACATAAATCTTTAATTTATGCCTAATAATGTAATTTTGTATAACATGCACTGATGAATTGAGCATGCTTTCAGTCAATTTGGTCGACTTTGATTTTGTGTTCACTTTAAACATGTTGCATGTCACTATGGGCACTTCCAGTATCGTCATCCAGCATAATAACACGTTTCTCAGCATAAACCTTGATGCATTTCCAGGTGAAGACCCTCTGAGCGCTGAGACACTGGTGTGCTTGATGTCTATCACACATAATCCACCTGTGTGATCATTGATCTGTTCTCCTGCCTCAGTCGAGCGATTGCCTCATCAGGGCTAACTAATCATATTGGAAATGTTGTCATAACAGAAGCAGCTGTGTTAGCGAATCAGCTCGCTCCTGGCATGACCAATTAGAAGAAGTCTTTGAAAGCAGCACGTCTGGCCAGACTGTGCTTTTGACTGCATGATTACACACACTGTCCCTCCACGGCCTGTCCCTGTTATCATCATTAGCCGAGCAGTGTGTGTGTGTGTGTGTTGAAGCAGAAGTCAAACACTTCTTACTTCTGATGCTCATTAAGAATAAAACTTCAATTTAAGACTGGTTAGTAATTTTGAGCTGTATAATCACACCACTAATGCACGTAAATGTCACAATTATCACTTAAAGGGCCCTATTTTAACAATCTGAAACGCAAGTATCAAACGCGAAACGCAAGTAAGATCTCAGATCTTGGGCGCTGTTGCTTTTTTACCGGCGGGATAAATGACTCTTGTGCCCCACGCAAATCTAAAATGGGTTGGTCTGAAGTAGCTACATTACTCATAGCTGTGGTTTGGGCGTAATGTGAAGTAAACCAATCAGAGCGTCATCTCACATTCCCTTTAAAGCAGGCGCGCTTGTTCCATGGCGGTTTGCTATTATAATGGCGGATTTGCCAGGCACACACCAGGAGCGGTTCACAGCCGAGGAGACCGACGTTCTCGTCAGGACCGTAAAACACAGAGAAGTGATATTGTATGGCGATGGAGAAACCCATCCAAATTAGCTTCGGATAAACAGGCGTATAATAATTTGGGTAAATGTGTAAGCTAGATTTATGCCTATTTTTTCACATCTTCATGGACGCCACAATGATTTCCCTCGTGTGGTAATATTTTCCTTGTAATTATGTATGGTTTGCAAAAATGTGAACTGCTGCGTCTGTGTAGATGAGAGAAGCAAAGTTTATGCGTGTTGTGCACACGCTACATTACGGCCAAGCATGCGCCCTTAAAATATCATCTGAATAACGCTCCGCTGACTTTAGACTAGGTTTTTCCTGGTCTGTGGCGGAATTGTTTTCTGAAACTGCAAAATAGCACCAGGGAACGTTTGCACCGGAACACGCCGCCTCTTTTCACTGAATCGCACCCGGGAGCGCAAGTTCATTCCCTAATTTACCGACATGCGTCTGTGGAGGGAAAAGTCCGCTGTGTGTCGTGTGCAAAATAGGAATGATACATGTGTCGGTGTACAAAGTAAATTGCGCTGGGTGCAAGATAGGGCCCATTATGTTAGTGGTGCTGTATATGATATGATAAGTAAGATGTTCCTCACAGACCAAGAAGGGAATGTTTGGGAGACATGCAACCACTTATCTTAGTATTTCTGCAGTATATTTTGTAGTTTGTATTCCTTGCACAGTATGCCTGGTGTACAGTATGTGAATATTTCATTAGCATGGAATATGAATTGTGCTATAAAATGTGTGATATACAACAATGGCATATCCAGCAGTTATTGTAGTATTATTTTTAAATTGTATTTGAATTAACTTGAGAACTTTTTTTTTTGTAATTTTTTTTATGCACTCATTTGTATATATTTTTTTTCAGCTTTATTTAAATGGCCAAAAAATATTTTACAATTTTTTAGTTTTTATACAATCACAACAGTGGTTAGGGTACCATCTGTAGTGATTTATAACACTTTTTACTTATTATTTGATCAGACTGCCAAATCTTAAGGCATTTTTACATATTAAAAAATGCTAATCAAATATTTGTACATCTGAGATGATAATGGGATGCCGTTTCACATGGATGCTGGCATTGCAATGCTACAGTACGCCATGCCAGTATTTGTTCTGCAGGCGTATAATTCCTTTCTCTGGAAACATTTGCTAAAGAAGTTTGTTCAATAATGCAATATAGAAACTTAGTCACTTTTTTATCTTATAAGTAAGCATTTATTATTAACTGTTTACTGCATCTGCTTGAGTATTGACATGTTAGTGTGACGTCAGACACTTTTATTTCTGGATAAGTTACGTTAAGTGGCATTGTGTCGCACTAGTTGGAAATCAGAATTTTCCGAGTTAAATTGAAAGTAGCATTAGATCAGAAGTGTGTGTAAATTTAAAGCAGCATTAGATCAGAAGTGTGTGTATATAAGAACCACTATGTCTCACACACACTTGCACATTGTCAAGACCTCAGATGCGATGAATCAATGGCATTGCTAAGCAGCGGTTCTCAGTCTGTCTGCTTTCTCCCATAATGGGCTGCATTTATTTTGACTATGGCTGTAATGTCCCTTGATCTATCAGTTTTTGTCCCCGTAGTGCAGCAGGGATGAGGTCGGGCACACACACACACACATCATTAGGCTCATTGGTGAGGTCCACGCGCTCTGGACCGGAGCGTTTCATTACCAGAACACCAAAGAGAGCAGCAATCACAGGCCGAGCTTCTGCGCCTCCGTGTCTCTGTGTTCGTGACGCATCCCTCAATCAAACGATAGGGAGAAGAAAGGCGCTGTTCAAAGCACAGGCGTACGGGTTTGGTAATGTGTTTCCCTCGGCTGCTGTAATGATCAGATGATAAAACCTGACGCTCTTTGCCCCCGCCGGAGATGAAGAGTGAAGAGCGTATGTGCGGTTGTGAGTCCTGTCATTCTCTGCGGGAGTGAAAGGGCCGGCGAGTCTTGTGTTATTTTGGCCTGATGTTTGTCACGGCTCATGTTGATCGAGGAGCAGGAGGGTCATCAACACTCAATAGGCGTCCTGCTAATTTACATATAATTTACAAATTTACATGAGTGAATAAGACATTTTTGCGCAACTGTTTCATGATTCAGCTCTAATTGTTCTTTCAATGGCAGAGCATGTCACAAGTGAATGCACTTAAAGGGATAGTTCACCTAAAAATGAAAGTTTTGTCATCATTTACTCGCCCTCAAGTTGTTCCAAACCTGTATGAGTTTCTTTCATCTGTTGAACACAAAAGAAGATATTTTGAAGAATGTCAGTAACCTGACAGTTGACGGCACCCATTGACTTTCATAGTATTTTCAATGGCTACCGCCAACCGTTTAGTCACCAAAATATCTTCTTTTTTGTTCAAAAGATTTAGGTGCTAAATCTGGCATGATAATCTTAAGAACATCTTGTAGTGTGTGTGATGCATCACCAATATCAAATCTTGCAGTGTGTGCAGGTTTTGAGATTTGAAGGAAGAAAATCTGTGGAGATGTGCTTGATGCAACCAGATTTCACAATCGGATAAGATTTAAAAAAACTCCTGCTGTCTGAGCCGGGCTTAGGCCTGAATGTGTGCGGTGACGTCGCCACTCAGGATTGGCCACTTCTTGTCTGTTGCATGGCTACCGGTTTCTCTGTAGCTGGCCAAGCGTGCTATGTGAGCCAAGTTAATAATAACATTAAAATAAATATCTGATCATCCTCCATGACGTGGTCGCTATTACATCTCATATCGTCTGTAATCTCTTGCATTTCTATGGCAACAACTGATGCATTTGTATTACATCCCAAAGAGCTCCGTTATCAGTTCCAACAGTGGAAAATAAAACCACATCCGTACCGGCGGTCCAGAAAATGGAGCGGTTTAGCAACGAGTTTGGCCTGACGGTGGAAAAGCAGCTATTATTTGATCTGATTGCTAAAAGGGAGACATTTTCAAACAAAACTGAATTAAACATGGAAAGTAACTTTATTTTTGAGATGCTACTTGCATGCAACTTTATTGATGTGATGAGGTCGAAAAATGTTTTATGTTTGAATAATGAATGCATACTGTTCTGCGATATAGAGCGTATTCTGCACAGTGCGCAGTAAATAGTAGTGGAAGTACTCCATTGTGAATGAGTGTTTGTGAATCAGTGTCAGTGTTGGTTTGAGGGCCCGTGTGTCGCGTCTCCTGGGGTGGAGTCGAGGTAATGAGTGAGATTGCGCTGGCTGTGATGGATTGATCTGCTCCTCGCCTCATCTGAGTCTATCAATCAGTAGTGCTTTGCCTCTGTTTTCAATAGGACTTTGCCACGCTTCAGCGCCGGCAGCCTCCGGGACCTGGAACTCGCTGAATTAAACATCATTTTCTTTCTCCTCCACCCTCTAACGTAATTTGTCATCAAATCACAAATATTGCTCTCGGAGCAAAGCACGAGGCATTGCGTTTTTCATCTGTATGTTGCGAGCATTGATGGCACACATGAGTGTGTTTAATCTGTTTAGTAGATGTATGAAATGTTCAGAGATCTTTTGTGTGTTTAATGTGTTTTTGGTAACGAATGGCTTTCATTTAAGCCTAAGAGTGTTTCTATATAAATTAAATGGGATATATATCAAATCTAATATATATATAAATGTATTAATTTGTTGTACTAGGCAATACAAACGAGATTATTATTATTGTTTACATTATCTGTATATAATGTTTACTGTCCCGCCAGACTAGAAATGCAGACTTAGACCAGTGTTATTTTAGATTTATTTATATAAAAATAAATAAAAATAAAAAATAAAAAATAATTGTGTATTTTATTTTGATTTTAATTGTAATAATTGCATTGTGTGCATTTGTCATTTTATTAGAATGTTTTGTTCTGTTTTTGTTCAGTCTGGTATTTCCACTCTATTTTTAGTGTCCCAACTTATTATGAAAAAAAAAATCATGTTTTGTCCCATAATTCATCTTTCTTAAAATGTATTTTATTGCTGAGCAATAGAGCGAGTCTTCTGTCGTGTGCGAGAATAGCCTAATCAAAGGTAGCCAATCCCATCATAGTATATTTTGTAGGGTACTATACGGTTATCCGGACCACACGTGACCACACGTAAATAATTTATCCGGACCACACAGGTTAGGTTAGGGTTAGGGGTAAGATTAGGGTTAGGTGTGGTCCGGATAACCGTATAGTACCTTTTGAAGAGCAAAATTACCATCCAATCACAATTCTCTTTTGATAGCGAAGGTGGGACCTGATGTCAGTGTCAGTCGTGATAGAGCTCGGAGGAGATCAAGTCCGATGCGAATTGCGAAGATGTCAAAAAGATGATATATATACACACATGTAGATACTTTTATGTGTGCGGTGGCGGGGTGAGGGTGCGTGCCTGTCCCATATTCCACTCTGAGACTTTGACCAAACCTGTCTGATGTCTGACGTTGAGATGGAGATGTCGAGATGGAACAGCTGATAGGTTGTGACAGTCCTGCTATCTTTCTCGCTCTATCACTCGCCGTCTTTGGCTCAGATTAAACCCCGACCGGGTCTGAGAGTGACAAATGTGAGCGAGCGTCTCTAGAGGAGGCTGATAGCAGTCGGCCATATGCCACATTGTTCCTAATAAGAGGAGCAGGAAATGGGACACGCCTGGGATCCGCAATCACTCAGGGATCTGGGAGCGCTGTTTTGCCCCGTGACGTCCTCTGCCGGTGACCTCATTAGCTGGCCCGTATCGGGATTAAGCTGGGGTCAAAGATAAAGCCGACCCGCGCTCTCCGATGGGCGTGAAGCTTGATTAGAAGGGAATGATGAGCGAAGGGAAATAAAGAAAGATGAACGACTCCCAGGACGTCTGACGTGATTAGAGCTGATAAAATCATCAGATCATTCACAGGCGAGAGATGGTCAGACAGAGACAGGGCCTGGTGTGCTGAGACCGTCCGGAAAGCAAGTGCAAGTCTAAAGCAAGTGGCACATCATGAAAAAACTAGATCTGTCCCATATTACTTAAGTAAAAGATTAAAGCTATAGTTTACAACATGGAAATCTCTCTCTCTCTCTCTCTCTCTCTCTCTCTCTCTCTCTCTCTCTCTCTCTCTCTCTCTCTCTCTCTCTATCTATATATCTAAGTACATATGCCTCCGTTCAAAAGTTTGGTTCAATGAGACTTTTATTTAAAGAAGCTTGACTTCATCCATTACATTAATCAAAACTGACAGTAAAGACATAGGCCTACTGTAACACATTTATATCTGTTCATCAAAGATATATATATAATAATATATCAGATGAAAAATGCAGCCTTATGTATATATAGCCTACAGTAGTGGCCAAAAGTGATGTATGGCCTAGGAAAAATCATCCAAAATGGTTCAACATTTGTTAAAGATTTTGTAAGCATTTTGCATAATTGTGCTTTGAGTCGATTGTTTTATTTGTGGTAATAACGCTATGAAACATGCCTAATTGTGCATACAAACATCATTTTTGTCCTGGCTGTCATACAAATAAATTATGAACGCATGCAAAAACAAAAGAGAACCAATGAAATATTAAAAACAGATTATGCTGTAGATTATAATATATGCGTTTTCCTGTGAGCTTTTTGTTTTTCTATGCATTTTTTTTTATGCAAATAAAACCTGTAGCTTTAGTTTGTCCTTTTTTTAATAATTGTGTCAGATAAATACATTAAACAAGTTCAGTGTTTTGTTCATCCTTCATGTTTAAAATATTTAAAAATACAACTTTTTCCTAAAATGTTGATGTTTTAATATAAAGAAGGGTAATTAAAAACAAATATCCCCTCCGGACATCACTTTTGGCCACTACCACACACACACACACACACACACACACACACACACACACACACACACACACACACACACACACACACACACACACAGAGATACACACACACACACACACACACACACACACACACACACACACACACACACACACACACACACACACACAGACACAGACACACACACACATAACATATAACAATATATATATTGTATGTATAACCCTTATCTAAAAAATGGCAAAAAAATATATTTTATATACAGTATACTGCATACTTTAGGCCCTATACTTTAAAAAATATATATTTCATTGTCATTTTTCCACATTACGGTACCTGTATTTTGTCTTAACATTTTTAATTAAAAGAGATTTAATTTTTTTATTTTGCTCATAAATCTGCCCCAATTGTTGCTTGTTTATATTGAATGTGTTGCACTAAATAAACATGTATGCACATATTTCTGTGCCGGATCCAGAATGAACACTTGCAGACTGCCAACTGCAAGTAAAATTGGCTTTGGTGAGCTTTGGGTTTAGTTACCAGATGGTGTGTAACTTTATTAAGAAGTAAAACATAACACATGGTTTGAATGGAACAGAAAGAACGATAATCCGACCCCCGCTGATGTGAGATCCCGACTCAAAGATATTCTAAAGAAAACTTCTGACATAACACTTTTTTTTTTTTTTACTCTGTAAATGACTAATCACGTCCCTGTTTTTATTTTTATTTTGTATTTTTTACTTTAATTAATGCGAGTGGTTCTGTGAATTTGATGGGTCTTTTCACGCCCCCCCCCCCCCCCCCCCCATCTTCCGGCTCTGGTTTGTGCAGTATCAGATCATGATCCGATCAGGCTGCGAGGTTCATGTGTTCTCCGAGCTTATCACACAACGCTTCCTTCATTATCTGTGCTGGCAGAGATGCCTTTCATGTGCGTTCAGACTGACGTAACGTCTAAACACACACTGGCAGCGGCTCCTTCACCAGCGTTTTCCTGCAGGGGACTGAAGACTTTCCAGTTATTTTCACTAGTAAGATCACACCATCTGTTATTTGTTAGAGTTCTTAGACCCACTGCAGTCGTTCCCACACTCGCTCTGGTTGTGCTGGTGTTTCTGTGCAGGATGGCACCTTGTAATATGCAGCATTGCTCATAGTTGCATCACATTATCGCACTGGCACACGATGCCCAGGGCTCCGATTTACGCTACGTCTCACTTGCACCCGAGTTTGTCGAAATCCTTCTCCTCCTGCAGTATTTCTAGGGAGGTCATGGGAAAGGCTGTGGCCTGTGGGTGTTGGTTTTTCATTTCTTTTTCACAGTTCTTAAGCTCCTAATTGAAATGCTCATTAAATGTGTATAGCAGCAGGGATTTCACATCAGAGGTTTGAGAGTCGACACACTGCGTACATTGCGAGATTGAAACGCATCCTGCGAGGCTGTTTTCATTGCCTCATTCGTTCCAATTGGAGGGATGGAATATTTCATTGTTTGTCAACGTCACCTATCTACATATAATGTGCTTTTCATCTGCTCCGACGGAGCCGCTGCCTCCCTGCACTCTCCTGAAGCAATAAAGACCTTGTTTTGTGCGCGACAGTTTGTGTATTTTCTACATTAAAGGGGCTGAAGCCAGAGCAATCTCGTTTAAGGTCGAGTGAATTAAATGAAAGCCTCCGAATATTTTTCATTAAGGATGTGAAGAGAATTTAATAACTTCAAATTAAATGCAGCTAAAGCTGTGGTGTTGTGGGGATCTCCGTGTGAGAGAGGAGGGAATAAGGGACGTGATGTTTTGCAGCTGCAGACTCGTGCACATTCGCCTTTAGTTTGCTTTTGCTACAATAAAAGATCATTCTGCAGCATCATCTGAACCTGAATAAACAGACATGTAAATATCAGAAGCAACATGGTTTCGCCCAGATCCGGCCCACATCTGGTATATACGCGTGGACTCCACATTTTAAAGTTTAAAGTTGTGCGACATCTCAATAATTTCATGTACTGTGTTTGCAGGTGGTCTTCGAGGGGCTTCTATCGTGGATTCTCTGGACACGCTGTACATCATGGGTCTGATGGAGGAGTATGAAGAAGCGAAGGAGTGGGTCCAGAACAGCCTGGACTTGAACTCGGTGAGCAAACTGTGTTGGGTGGGAATCACTAGCATTCCTCTGTGGGTTAGCGGCTCTGGAAAAACTGTCAATTTTGGGCCGTCTAAAGCACTTGTGTAAAAGACTTCTATTGATCAGAAGCTGTGCTGGAATCAATTGTTTCTTTTAATCAACATCTAGTCCAGGGAACTGAGACAGTTTTTGTCCAAATCAAACATCCGTGAGTGGATGAAAGGCCTCCGTTGTGGTTTCGTGTTGACTGGGCTAGTTATTTCAAACTGTGCTAATTTCTCTCTGTATGCCGCGGATTGAAAGAAAGATGAGTGTCATCCTCTGATAATAGACATCGACAGCAGCCTGAGGGCACAGAGGCGAGAGAGATTACTCTCTGATTGACAGTTCTGAGGGGAAACTATTGGTTGCTAGGGCGTTGCTAGGATACAAGTTTGTTGTGGTTATTTGCTATGCCATTGCTTTGATGTTCTGAATGGTTGCTTGCAAGGGTGTTGCTAGGGTACTAGAAAGTTATGGATAGTTGCTATGCTGTTGTTTTGATTTTCTGAATGGTTGCTAGGGTGTTCCTATGATACTAGGATGTGCTGGGTAGTTGCCAGGCTGTTGCTTAGTTGTTCTAAATGGTTGCTAGAGCGCTGTTAAAATACAAGGATATTCTGGGTAGTTACTATGCTGTTGATTTGTTTTCTTTTTGTTTTGAATTGTTGCTAGGGTGTTCCTAGCATACTATGATGTGGGTAGTTGCTAGGCTGTTGCTAAGTGGTTCCTTAGTTGTTCTGAATGTTTTTTTAGAGCGTTGATAAAAAATTGAATGTTGTGGGTAGTTGTTTTGATGTTCTGAATGGTTGCTAGGGTGTTGCTAGAATTCTAGGATGTGGTCGGTAGTTGCTAGGCTGTTGCTAAGTAGTTACTTAGGTTTTCTGAATGGTTGCTAGGGTGTTGCTAGGATACTAGGAGTTGTGGTAGTTGCTAGGTTGTTACTAATTGGTTACCTGGGTGTTCTGAATTCCTAGAGTGTTGCTTGGGCATTGCTATGTGGTTGAGTGTTGTGGATGGTTGCTTAATGGTGCTTACTTGCAAATGTCAAATAAGCCCACCCTTAAATTAGTTGAAATCAATTAATTTATATTTCTAAAATGAAATGATTTTGTTCCAGATGGGTGGGTAAAATAAAGCTGATGTAGCTGTGTGTCATAAACATCGCATTTGGGTGCATGCTGTCTAGAAAAGAGGGTCATCTAGTTTAGTTGGTTCTGGATACTTGCATTTTTCTACTTTAACATCTAGAAGTTTGAAACTCTTGATACTGAGATTTTTGACAGTGTAAAATGGCTTGTTAAAATCTGTCATTCTTCTGCTGTCATTGCTCAAGCAAAACGGCCGTATTGCATTCTGATGCACAGCGGCAAACTGCTCTGATTTATCCTGAAGGTTTTTTGGCACTTCATTAAAGGCACCAGTGGTATTTTGAATGTTGTGCTGGTGAGAAGCCCAGTGGTGCATATGAATGATGCATTCTGATTGGTCTTTCCAAGTGTGTATGAATTACTCATAAGCATGTATATACACACAACACATACTGTGGAGTATTTCCAGAAATATTACGGTTATTCTACGACAGCCCATAAAATTAAATCCATAAAATATATTTCATCTTTTTAACTTTAATTTTAAGGACCATGGTGGAAAAAAAATAATTTCTTGTCCATTTCTATAATTTACCCTAAAGTCTTCAGATAGGGGCTGAAGAAGCAGCTTTTACAGTCTAAAGAAATGTATCAATTGCAATTCAGTAATTTCTTTAATTAAAATCCACAATCATGAACTGAAAGGGTGACAGTTCTCAATTTCTGAATTTTGCACAACCCCGAGACACATTTTAACAATTTATTTAAGTCCACTTAAAAGAAATGATTTACAGGGACATAAATACTATAGATGCAGTCAAATAGATGTTCAAAATCATGGCCCAGTGGCATACAGCGGATCCTCACAATATTAAGCATGTCACTCAGGTTATGGGTACAAGTAACACTGTCTCCTCCAGATATGGCGGCTGCCTATAATAGCAGACAGAGCACAGTACTTTGCTACTCGTTTAGCCCAAGTTGTTGAAGCCCTCTTACAACCAGCCTGTGTGTGTGTCCTAAGTTGCCAAATATGAATAAAAGTAGTCGGCTC
>CM038635.1:4038631-4258631 GCA_021554675.1 Leuciscus idus
CTGTTTGTCTTTCTTTCTGTCTGTCTGTCTGTCTATTTTTCTGTCTTTCCATCCGTCAATCCATGTTTGTGCGATGGGAATATCAGACACTGGGAGGCAACGGGAAGACGGAAGGCCAGTTTAACGGTGGGCAAGATTTAGCGATGCGATCAGGTCAGAGCGAACGACTTTACAGATCCAACTTGTCAAATGTGATGCAGGACGGATCTTGTAGAACGAGGGTGAGATTTGTCTTCCAAATAGCCGTGTCCGTGAGCGGAATGACTCTGCGTATTTCTCACTCTCGTGGGTTGGGATGAGCAATTGTGAGTTAATCCGAGCTTTAGCATGAGGCCAAGCAGGCCAGGATGGTGTCAAGAGCGTTTATCTTGAGGTCGGGAGAATTAATGTATTCAGAGGAATGACTCTCCGTTTATTTTTTGGTTGTAGGCGAACGCAAACAGAGCAGAATCCTAATGGCCGTGTTTATACTGCGGGATCGGAGTAATCTGATTAGTTCCATTCTGTGCTGGTGATGTGATTCACCCTCAAATCAGCCAATCGCAATCTGAACATAAAGGGTAATTGGAGGGAATTTCTGCTCTCGAAAAAGCATTTTCTTATTACCATCTCTGATTTGATTGCCCGATTCGCTCTTTCAGACTCTCCGCTGCTCTCAGACACACAGAAACACATTGGCTCGCTTGTTGACACGGCTGTTGGCGACTCTGATGGTGGCCGATGACAGAGTTGATTAAAGTTTGGAGCAATAGGCTCTGTGCCTGCTTCTTCGGCTCATTAATGTGACTGGCACGTTTTTAGAGGTGACTCAACACTTCGCTCTGCACCTGAGAGTGTTACGAGTGTGTGTTGTTGAGGCAGCTAAACTAACTGAGCTCTCAAAAACTATTTCAACACTTATAGATGTTTGAATGTTGTTGTAGTAGTACTTTATTGTTCAGCCTTAGCTGAAAATTGGTCTTTGGTCTCGCCATACAATCACAAAACAATTAACAATACACAACATCCACCCAATACATCTAACAATACACAATATCCACAATATCTAAGCTTTAAATAGTCACATTTTCCCTTATTCAAAAGACTGATGTTCAACACTTGACTTGGACATTTGAAAAGCTGTACGTTTTTCTTCATTGGAGTGTCCATAAAATAATTGTGTAATACTTTACTTATTTTACTTTAAGTATTTTTAAAGCATTAATTATGCGTGTAATGCACCTTATGTGTTGTATAATCTCATTATCTAATGTCACTGCATTAGATTAAAAAAACATAAGGCAAAAGTTGTATTGTATGAAGACAGTTAGTAGTATTGTGTGACATTTTTGAAGCGTAAAGGCCTGTGCACACCGAGGACAATAATTATAATGATAAAGACTGTAGCGGCGCTTGCAACGCCAAGGTCACGGGTTCGATTCCCAGGGAAAGCAAGAACTGATGAGACTGTAAACGTGTACCTTGAAATGCAATGTAAGTCGCTTTGGATAAAAGCGTCTGCCAAATGCATAAATGTAATGTAAATGTAAAGATATAGTTCTAAAAATCACTCTTAATAGAATAGCAGAGTCCACACCATAACTATAACGATAATGGCACAGGGAAACAATATCATTGGAATCACTTACTGAACTTTTTTTCCCAGCTGATGAACGATAAAAACATTGACAGCCAATCAGAATCCATCCTGCTTTAAAGAGCTTGAGCATTTCAACTTTAGGTAGTTCATGTGATGTGAAGCAGGTTTGTGCGCCATTCAGATCTGAATTGAGTTTGATTTAAAGAAACAACTGCAGAACTGCAATTTATATATGAATGTAATGAAGTCAAGGAAATGTATATAATTGTTATTTTAACAAAAACATTTAACAAACACAACGTTGCATCTGCAAAGCATTGTTTGAAAGTTTTAAAAAGCATTTAAAAAGCCTTCAAGTGTGAATGTTTATAGGCGTTATGGACATAAATATGTACATATACAGTATATATACACATACACACACACACACACTACTATTCAGAAGTTCAATGTTTTTGAGAGAAGTTTCTTCTGCTCACCAAGGCTACATTTATTTGATCATGAATATTGTGAAACATTATTACAATTTAAAATAACTTGTTTATTTGAAAATATTTTAAACTAATGTATTCCTGTGATCAAAGCTGAATTTTCAGCATCATTACTCCAGTCTTCAGTGTCACATGATCCTTCAGAAATCATTCTAATATGAGGATTTGCTGCTCAAGATTATTATCAATATTGAAAACAGTCATATTTTTATGAAAACCATCTCTTTTAATCAATTTAAAGCATCCTTCAAATCTTATTGACCTAAACTTAGAATTCAATTTAAATTCCAACTCTTGAATTAAAAGAGAGCCAATTCTTAAGCTCAAAATGTTCCACAACCCCGATGTAAACATGTTTCAGAACGAACAAACCAAGTCTCTTTAAATGTCAATTTAAAATGTGTATTTGGGCATTTTTAGTCAGACTACCATAACCAGCATAACCCTGCCTGCAAATCCATGCTGGTAATTTTTCTTTTTGTTGAAGTGATCAGAATCTAGAGTGAGCAAAGCGCTCTGTTCTGCAGAGTATCTTTACATCTCTCCTCAGATCCTTTTGATTTGCTGAGATGGTCTGTGTGTGTGTGTGTGGTGAGCAGAGCAGACATGAGTGTTCTCTTCCTCTCCGGTTCTAATCCAGCACAGCGGAACAAATGGAAAAGCATAAATGAAGTGGTGCTGGCAGTGGATGGACTGCTGTCATTCTGTTCCTCCTCTTTCTCCTCCTCTTGTTGCTATGGAAGCCCTGTTTGATTCAAAGGAAACGAACCATCTCCGTTCAGACCATAGACTGTAAAAAAATATGGACGTAGTGTCCGTGACGTCACCGTAGGTTTCTGAAGACCGTTTTTGAAGCCTAAAGTGGGCGTGGCCGACCGTCGCCATCTTGGCAGCGCGTCACTCCCGAATTTATTTATTTTTACAGTCAGACAATTAGCTGAGGTAACGTGACGGCTAACAGACAGCAGACAAACGGCTAATGATGACTAATGACCACAGCAGCGGGAATCCACCTGTCACTCAAAAGTGGACACACCCTTAACTATGCAGAAATTTAAGGCTTAACATAATTTAAACGGATGAGTTATAAAAAAAATCACCCTCCTCACAGTCGTCATGAAGGGCAGAATTAGCTATATAGACCAAAGCCACTTTTTGCTCCAGGCTGTAAACATGTGTTTTTCTGCTGTAAAGTTGGGCATTTCAACATGGGGGAGATGCAGATTTGACTCACTTTTGCAGCCAGCCTCAAGCGGCCAGTTGATGAATTGCAGTTTAATTCACTTCCGTGTTGGTTTCAAGAGAGAGACAGGGAGGTTGCCGCTTGGTTCAGACAGACTCCGAGCTCTTCACGTCTGCACTGATCAGGGTTCTGCTAAAATCGCAATTGAAGAATTGGCTTCTTCAGATCATGGTTATTTGAATTGCGTACAAGGAAGGTGAATTTGAATTTGAATTGAATTGTGATTCACAGGTGATGCATTCTGGGAAATGCTGTGGTGTTCTGCTCTGGAGCACAAACGTTCATTTATTTAATGATTAAATAAACTAAATCCATATTTACATAGGTGGCATTTAAAACAGTTCAAATTGAACTTCAATTCTACACCTTAATTCGCATTCAGTTGAATTTCAATTTAAGTTCTGAGTAGCACACAATTTGAAAAGTTTTAAATTAAGTTTTACAGAAATGATCTACAAATATGATCCAATGTTGGTGTAAAAACACTTATCAATGTTATTTACTTACTTACATACTATTGTGGTATTTTAGATATATATACATAGCTTTTATTTGTATATATTCTTTAGTTTTACAGGTGTAAAGGTTCAGATGTCTCATGCTTCTGTTTGTTTCATGCCTCTGGGGTCTCAGTTTCGGTTCGGTGGTGTAAATAATTGGTACTATTGGTGGTGAAATGATTAGGAAATCTGAGACTAATATCGATAACTGATGTTTTAACACTTTTCTGCAGTCTAACTGCCACTACTTGTGTAAAAGCAGTCAGTGAATTGGATGTAAAGCAGTGAATCAGTATAACAGTAAAGCAGTAGATGTCGATATAAAGCAGTGAATCAGAAAGGCCTTGTGTAGAATGAGATTTGAATAGGTTTGTACACACACACACACACACACACACACACACACACACACACACACACACACACACACACACAATGTATGTGTTATTTGTATTAATCTAAACTGACATAGTCCAAGTAATCCATGTGTCGTCACAATATTAATCTGAAGTTAATCCTGACTCAGTTTAGTCCTGGAGTTGCTCTAGTCTTCCTCCAGGAAATCAGCGTATTAAACTCTGGACTGGACTAAGTCTAGGACTATTTAAAACCATGATAGAGAAAGCTGATTTCTTTTAATCTGGTTTAAAAGGCCATTTTAGTCTAGGACTAGGCTTAATCTCTGTCCAGGAAACCGCCCCTAAAAATTTACAATTTTCGTCTAATGCTTACAGGTGAAAGTCGAAAAATTAGAATATCGTGCAAAAGTTCATTTATTTCAGTAATTCAACTTAAAAGGTGAAGCTAGAAAATTACATGCAAAGTGAGATATTTCAAGCCTTTATTTGTTATAATTTTGGTGATTATGGCTTACAGCTTATGAACATTTAAAAAATTTCTGAGATTTTGAATTTGGGGTTTTCATAAACTGTAAGCCATAACCATCAAAATTATAACAAATAAATGCTTGAAATATCTCACTTTGCATGTAATGAGTCTATATAATGTATTAGTTTCACCTTTTAAGTTGAATTACTGAAATAAAACACACTTTTGCACGATATTAAAATTTTTCGAGTTTCACCTGTATATTTTATTTTATTTCAGCTTTTTAAAATATTACTATTTGAATCGCATACTGTCTGAGTAGGTACTGCATTTGAATTTCCTTTACGACCATTAAAAAGTATGTGGTATATAATATGAATGCGTGTAGTGTGAATGAAATTCGGACGTACTATATCCACCACGTTACTTTCATAAACCCTCTCCTGTGGCCTCATGGGATAGTAAAGATGATCCATCGAATGCACACTTCAAAGTAGTAGGTCATCTGACTACTTTTCGCCTACTGTATAGTATGGAAGTATTCGGTTTCAGATGAAGCGCTCGTCTCTATGATTGACAGTAACTGGGAGATTGGGGGGCGGAGCTTTAGTGAAGGATCAATCAGCCTGGAATATTCTATTCTTCTAATTCCTGGAATCCACTCACCTGGATTCCAGCTGATGTCAGGCACATTTCTCCATGGACACGGTTGACATTTTCAAAGATTTTATTCTGAATGAGCATTTGACATTATTGCTTATCTAACCATACTGCGCAAATGATATTCCATGGGAAGATACGCATCCTTTGAAGAGGCAAAATAAGAGGGCGGATAATTAGCGTGTTCTTTGAGCCCTTGAATGGAGACTTCCTTGCTGAGAGTCTCTCCTGGGTGTCATTCAGAGAGAGAGAGAGAGAGAGAGAGAGAGAGAGCGCTGATGGTGTCTCCCTCAGTTAGAGTTTCCCCCATCTGGAGACATGCGCAGATGTTCATGTAGTTTACATATCTAACTGAGAGTGTGTGTTTGGGGTGTAAAGGTTCAGATTTCTCATGCTTCTGTTTGTTTCATGCCTCTGGGGTGTCCGTTTCAGTTCGGTAGAGTTATTATTCGTGGTGCAATGATTAGGAAATCTGAGACTGATATTGACTGGGGTGGTTGATTATGATTTCACTTTTCTAACTTTAGTTAGTGTGTAATGTTGCTGTTTGAGCAAAGGACTACACGACTTTCCTCCTGGGTTAGTGACATCACCAACCCTAATATTTACATAAACCCCGCCCCCTGAACACAATTTATAGATTATCAAGACAGAATGTGCTAATCAATGACTAGAAGATAACTACACATCAGCAACATAAATTCATCAACTAACCATTCAGAAATGTCCTGTTGCTTCTACATGTTGTCACTTCTTCTTGAGTCTCTCCATCATTGTCTGACTCCGGTTTGAACATAAAAGGCTAAAAGTTGTAGAAATTTTCAGTGCGTGTCTGTGTGAGTGCAAGCTGTTGAAGCTCCGCCCTCTGTGCCAGGAGGAGCAGCTCATTTGCATTTAAAGGGACAGACGCAAAAACAGTACGTTTTTGCTCACCCTCAAAAATTGACCATTTTAACATGCTATATAAAAAATATGTGGGGTATTTTGAGCTAAAACTTCACATACACACTCTGGGGACATCAGAGACTTATTTTACATCTTTCTGCAGTCTAACTGCCGCTACTTGTGCAAAAGCAGTCACTGAATTCAGCAAAGGATTGATATAGAGCAGTGAATCAGAAAAGCCTTTTGTAGAATGAGATTTGATTAGGTTTGTATATCTTAAACTCAGTTATCAAGTGATGCCCAAAAGCAGCTTCCAGCAAACCTTTGAAGAGCGTATCAGTTTTTCAAACACTAAAGTTTAACAACAAGAAGAAAAAGTCTGCTGGTGCGCCGCGAGTAAATCACACCGCAGGCGTCAGGAGCCCCTGGCGACAAATAAATGTGTGTTCTAAATCTCGCCTCAGTGTTTCTTCCAGACTTCTATTTATTTCTTAATAGTTCAATTAGTCTTCCAGATTGCAGTTTAATGCATTTCAATTTGATCTTGATGAAGTTGAATTTGATCCTCAGTTGTCTATCGTCTCGGCAGAATCCCCTCGGCAGCTGAAGTGTGAACCGAGTATCGAATGTAGTCGCAGGTTTGTTTGCTTGTGAATTTAATTAACTCACTGTTGCACGTCGACACACTGGAGATTGTGCATCATAGGCTGCATTTACACTGCAAGGCTTGAGAGAGAGTTTGACTGTGTCAGTGAATGCATTGATTTCAATAGATTCACACTGAGAATCAGAGCTTTGTCTTGCATGTGAGCGTCCAGATGAGTGAAGGAATGCCCGGAGCAGGAGCCTCTTTTCAGGAGGTCGCTAACATTGTTTTTTGATAAATGAAAAAAGAAAACGAGCCTTTTCTCAAGGTCAGATGTGCCTCTTCATTCTCAGTTCAGATGGTCTGTGTTTTTGTGGTTTTAATGCACCTTTTTTTTTTTAACCACACTTGTGCCTTTCCAGAATCAATGTATTAATAATTCATGCTATAGTCAGATAGGTGGTTCTGCTAGCTGGGAATAATTTCTTTTAATAGCGGGAATACATGATTGATGAAGGTGACCCAACACTAAAAGATATAAATATACAAAATCATCTGGCCCAAGCCTCCGTCCTTCTCAAGGCTTGACTCCAAGATTAGAAGAAAAATCGATACTAGGTAGAAGAAGAGAGGAAAAAGTGTAAATCACAAAAGTTGAGAGAGTTTGTGCATGCAAAAAAGTTCCAAAGTATCAGTTGTTTCTGAACTCCCTGAAACGCCTCCATTGTAGTCTTGAGTTTCTTCCCGGAACAAACACGCCACAATATTCCTCATTTAAATAAATCCCGCACACGGCATATGCTAAATAAAGGGGCGGGGCCTGATTAAGTTAGGGGTGTGTTGAAACGGCGTGTTATGGTAATGGGCGGGACATTTCCCAAACACACTTGAAGCAGTTGACCAATCACAACACACTGGTCCAGCCGACCAATCAGAGCACAGTGTGCTTAAGGAGAGGCTTCATACAGGAGCTAAACTGGGGTGCGTTTCCCAAAAGCATCGTTAGCCACTGTGGTCGCAAGTTCCATCGTTATCAGCATAGTTCTAACGAACATTCGCAAACAGCATCGCAAAGTTGTGTAGTTGGAACGACAGATCTCGACTGTGGTTACAAGCATAGTTTCTAGTTTGCATGACATATGGACTTAATAAATCCTTATCTTGAGCAAAATAAGCAAGCTGACATCCAGTACAATCTATATCTTTTAGTTTAGAATACATACAAATGTTATTTACGTCTTTTAGTTTGTCAAGAGATTTAAAGCGTCGTTCTTGAAGAGTGCACACGTGCTAGTACGTAAGAACGAGCCTATGATTGAATCTGGAAATAAAGCAAAATAACTGAGAAAAATGAGAAATAGTCCTCTGGTGCCATGTCCGTAATTTATAGAAAAACATCAAGCATTAATTCGATCTCAAACAGACTAATTAAAAGTAGTTATTACTTCACGTGCTATATTTATACTTGTGTATATATATATAAATATATATAAGAATATTTTGCAATGCATTTAAATGAAATCAATGACTATAATTCATTAGTTTTTCATTGATTTATACTTTCTCAATGGCTCATGGGATTGTGGTTCATTCCCTCATAAAAATGTAAATATACAGCCTTATATGTTTTTCTTATTTCCATATTTTCAGAGTAAAATCATATGCTGTTTCAGTTCAGAAAAGGTTGGTTTTGGTTCAGGCTTATAGAGCTCAAGGAAATGAATGAAACTGAGGCACTGAACAAGCGGGCGGTCACTGCTGTGCTCTGTTGTGTAAAATAAAATCAAGTCCTACACCATTTTTCCTGTTGACATATTTTTCTATTGAAACTGGAAGTTGGGACACATCAAGAAAAATCACACTCTAAGGGTTGAATGCCCTAAAGCTGAAAGTCTAGAATTGCTGCTGGTAATGACTTTCTCCTCTATTCGTTGTTGTATTGACAGGTAGGTGTAATAGAGAGAGAGAGAGAGAGAGAGAGAGAGAGAGATTGTGAGGAGGACGATTGGCTGTAATTGGGTCTAATTACTCAGTTGGGTCTGTCTTAATTATGAGCCTTGTCTTTTAATTTGGCAGTAAGCATTTAAGTGGATGGGCTTCAAACATGTCCAGAGGAGATTTATAGGTGGTCGGATTGTATTGCTCAGGACCATTGTTTTGAAAATGTTGAAATATATACGTCAATAATTGAATAATTAAGATTGTTTTAATGTTTTTGAAAAAAGGTCTCTTATGCTCACCAAGCCTGCATTTGTTTTGATTCAATAAAAAGTGTAAAATTGTGAAATATCACAAAAAAAAAAAAAAAAAATATATATATATATATATATATATATATATATATATATATATATATATATATATATATATATATATATTGAATAATAATCAGCATCATTACTCCAGTCTTCAGTGTCACATGATCCTTCAGAAATCATTCTAATATGATGATTTGCTGCTCAAGAAACATTTCTTATTATTATCAATGTTAAGTTGTGCTGCTTAATATTTTTGTGGAATTCAAAATACACTATCAGGTTTGGAGTGAGTAGCCTAATTAATATTTTTATTCAGAAAGGACACATTCAATTGGTCAAAAGTGACAGTAACAATAAATGCTGTTCTTTTGAACTCTGTTCATCAGCAAATGCTGAATTTTTTTTATTGAGCAGCAAAACAACATATTAGAGTGATTTCCGAAGGATCATGTGACACTGAAGACTGGCGTAATGATGCTGATATACAGCTTTGATCACAGGAATAAATTACAATTTACAATATATTCACATAGAAAACAGTTATTTTAAATTGTAATATAATTGTAATCTAATAAATGCAGCCTTGGTGAGCGGAATAGATTTCTTTCAAAAACATAAAACATCTTAATAATTACGAACCTTTGACCGGTAGTGTATCTATCATGATATGTACTGTAGGAATTGTGTTGTTCATAATGAGACTATCACTTCACATCTCTGCAGTGTTTGGTTTCACTTCTAAAGCACTACACACTCCAACAACTTGAAATGTTCTTCTCAAAGTAGCCTCCTGATACCCTCAACATAATGGATCCATCTGTGTTCCAACTCTATCTAAATAAATGAGAGTCTCTGAAGATCTCCAGGCTGCCAGTGAGGAATGAGCTCCTTAAAGTGAAGGTGACCTGAAAGTGATGGGAATTAGCCTCCTAAGAACGGGCGAATGAGAGTATCACTCATGCTGTCTGTGGCCAGTGAAGACATTCAGCACATATCAATGTGAAGTCTTAAAGTGTTACTTCTCCCTAAAGTGAATATTTACTCACCCTGGTGTTGTATTAATGTCATATGCCCTTCTTTCTTTTTCAGAGCAGAAAAGGAGAGATTAAAAAAAAACATCCGGCTCTCGCTCGTCCATTTAATAGCAGAGAATAGCGGCCAACTTCAAGCTTTTTAAAGAATCACAGAATGACTCATGCTACACGTGGGGATATACAATAGGATTTGGTGAAAAACAAACTGAAATTTAATGTATGATTTAAAGGGATGGTTCGGAGTAATTTCAACCTAGGGTCCTGTGCACCATGACCTCGAGTCAACACCCCCCCAGAAGCCTTTTTCCCCTCGGTCGAACATTATTAAAGTTAGAGCTTATTTAGAGACATCAGCCGAATGGCTTAGTGCAGGCGCTAATGGATCCAAGGCTGTATCTCGTAAATTACCCCACTAATAATGCCCAGAATAGTACCAAACTTCTACAGTAGTACAAATAGGTTCTGTACTCATAAAACGAGGCATTGGAAAGTTTGTAAGTACTTCAGGAGTTTATTTAAATAACACTTGCCTGATGGCTAATGCTACCGCTAACCCAGACGTCGAGCTCACTTCAGTGGTTTGGGAAAAGCATGTAAAAGTCCTGGCAGAAAGCGATCCATAAGGATGTAGTGTAACGACGCCCAGAGTATAAAAACGTTTCGCTGAATTTCGAAAGTTTTATAAATGCTTGTATTTTCAGATCAACACTTAAATAGTATTTTGAATATCATCCAGTTATCAATACATTTCTATGGAGTGTTAAGTTCACTAGCTTTCCCCTTACACCTGTGAGTTTTGCAAAGGACTTTTACGGGTTTTTCCCAAATCTCGGAAGTGACCACGACGTCCGGGTTAGCGGTAGCATTAGCCATCAGGCAAGTGTTATTTAAATAAACTCCTGATGTACTTACAAACTTTCCAATGCCTCGTTTTATGAGTACAGAACCTATTTGTACTACTGTAGAAGTGTACTACCTGTACTACCTTGTCCGTTGGTCTTCGTTCGTGAGACTCTATTAGTGCCGCAGTTCACTCCGTCTCGCCCCCAAAAAAACACGACACATCCCTTTAAAGGGATACTTCAGGATTTAGCATTAAGCTTTGTATTAGTAGAAAACCTGTAGTATTTTCGAATTACCGTGCTTTCTACACTCATGTCCCCCGGAGATGAGAGATTTATGTATTTTTTGTCTGGAAAAAATCCTCCGATGACACAAAATGACGATTTTTGCGTCATCGGAGGATTTTTTCCAGACAAAAAATACATAAATCTAAAAATAAAAGGATTTTCTGGCCAGAGGCGAGAGACTACAGCCAGTAGGAGGGGCTGTCCCGCATGTTTTCAGCCCGCCCATAGAGGGTGGGATCTCACTCACAGAATGCACACAGTATCAGCCGTCTTTCTTTGGAAGCTAAGCTAGCAGGCTCTTGTTCTGTGGAGAAAGCTGAGTATTAGGGGTTACCATCCTCTTTTTCCCGGACATGTCCGGCCGTCGAGATCGTCCAAAATGTCCGGGATTCGGCTTTTGCTTTCTGCAGTCGCCATTCATTGTTTACATGCACACCTTTTGTTTCAATCTAACTGAATTCATTCCGATTGGTGAATCTGAATGTAGTGTTTACATGAACGCTAAACAAGTGATCGGTTGATGTGCGTTTTAACATTGCTAAGAAAATTCCCGCTCCTCCATGAGAGATGCGAGACCGGTGTGTCTCAGTAATCCTGCCACCGGCCTCGCGCCGTTCTCCCGCGGCCCTCAGCCTCGTCCTGCTCGCCACAGTAAACATGATGAATGGCGACTGTAGAACGCAAAAGCTGAATCCCGGACATTTTGGGCGATCTCGAAATACCGGGCAAACTCGTCACGGAGTCTCACTAGTAGCCTAGCCTTCTTGTTTTCAACTGCGCTCTCTAACCGGGAGGCGTGGCCTCGTAGAGCAGCGAAGCAAGTGCATTCTGGGAGTTGTTGTCTTTCGTCCACATAAGCCAAAAATAAATTTTCTGGCTTTTCTCAGTCTAGAAAGCTCCAAATTCAAAAATAATTTCACATTTCTTCTACATAAATGACTCATTTTAAATACACTTTTCATCTTTCCAGAGGTGAAGTATCCCTTTAAGAACTGCAACACAATGTTCCAATGCTTCAGGGATATTTATTTTTTAAAAAATGCATTTAAAACTGTCAGATATTGTCAGTTTTCTGAGGTAGTTTGATATGCATTGACACTACCACCCTGGCATACTGTATTTGCTGAATGAAATCAAATACTTGTTTCTTACTAATTTTGTGGTGCTGATTCCAAAAACGTCACTTTCTCACAAAACATGCGGCATTTCATTGCGTTTTTGCTTTTGGCAATCATTTGTAATGAACTCTTGCATTATCCTTTATTCCTATCTTCCTCTGAACGGTCTGTTCATTTCTCAGCCGATTTTCACATATATATATATATAAAATTATTTTACGCCTAATCCTGATTTTAAGGTTAGAATTGTGGCCAGTGACAGAATGAGTCAAAAATTTGTATTGGAACATATTTTCATGTTAAATAATTTTGAATTTTTTTTTTTTTTTCTTAAAACCAAAACTCTTGACATTTGACTGCCTTTAAGTGTATAATATGAAGTAAGTATATCATTTAATTTGAAATATCTTCTAAAACTAGTATGTGATAAAGTTGTTATTGATATTTTTAACTCTTCAAATAACCCTACTAACCCCAAACTGTTGAACGGTAGTGTATGTATAAATAAATAAATAAATATATATATACAATACACTTTCATAGCTGTTAATTGTTTTGACCGTATTTATCTTTGAGTAATGTGTCTAATTAGAGAAAACATTTGTTCCACGTATCAGAATAAATTGTCATTATTTGTCAAAATTATGTATTTATTTACAGTATATATATTTTTAATTCAATTCAAAGTCAAGAATTGATAAAGGAACACATTCTTACATTTAGAATTTTTGTGTCCAGTTATATTGGAAATATAAATATATCCTAAAATGTCAGTTTGATAAATAATGAATAAAATACAGTACGTACTTCAGAAAGGGTTTGGATTGAGCACCAGTATGCTATTCTGAACCCTGAACGGTTTTGAGTTTCCTGCAAGCAGACTAGCTGTGCACACAACACATCCTCACACACACATAATCACATTAGCACACGCATCCAAGCCAAACCGAATCTGTGCCTGTTCAACTGAACGCTTACGAGCATGTGAGGCGCAGAACAACACGACGGCACTGCGTCTTCAGTCCTGAAACCGCTGTAGGAGCTTTCAGCGTGCTGTATTTTTAGCCGCTGTAATGTTATTCATTGTCTTGGTGCGCTCCATTTTTGTGCTTCTAACAATAGTATCTCTCCACAAGCCTTCCTTGTGCACCGGCTGCCAAACGTGCAGAAATTAAAATGCTAATTTGGCCATTAGCTTGACAGCGCAGCCATTACCCATGACCACACCACAGCCCAGAGGTCCAGCGGTTACAATAACGCAACGCACCTGATTGAAACCACCCAGCTATTATGGAGCACAGAGGTGAAAGGTAATGGACGGGTTAAAGCAAAAGTGTAGCAAAACCCTGTCGCTGTGGAGAAAAAGACTGAAAGAAAGAACATATCGGTTTTATAAATAACATTTTCAGGACATCATTTTGCAACATTACAGAATGTCGAGTGAGAACTGTACTGTTTTTATTTATTTATTTTTTATTTATTATAAATAAAACAAAGATTATTGTATTGCATTTCACAAGAAAATACTATTGAATTTAATTTCAATTCAATTTACTCTTTATTTAATAAATGTTGCAACAAAGATTATTGGAGTACATTTTACAAGACAAATACTATTGAATTTCATTTTATTTCAATTCAATTTAATTTACTCTTTATTTTATAAATGTTTGCAACATAAACAAATATTATTGGAGTACATTTTACAAGAAAATACTATTTAGTTTAATTTAATTTAATTTACTCTTTATTTTATAAATGTTTGCAACATAAACAAATATTATTGGAGTACATTTTACAAGAAAATACTATTTAATTTAATTTACTCTTTATTTTATAAATATTGCAACATAAACAAATATTATTGGAGTACATTTTACAAGAAAATACTATTTAGTTTAATTTAATTTAATTTATTCTTTATTTTATAAATATTGCAACATAAAAAGATTATTGGAGTACATTTTACAAGAAAATACTATTTAGTTTAATTTAATTTACTCTTTATTTTATAAACGTTGCAGCAAAGATTTTTGGAGTATTTTACAAGAAAATACCATTTAATTGAATTGAATTGACTTTATTTTATAAATATTGCAACAGAAACAAAGATTATTGGAGTACATTTTGCAAGAAAATACTATTTAATTTAATTTACTCTTTATTTTATAAATATTGCAACATAAACAGATTATTGGAGTACATTTTACAAGAAAATGCTATTTAATTTAATTCAATTTACTTTTTATTTTATAAACGTTGCAACATAAACATTATTGGAGTATATTTTACAAGAAAATACTATTGAATTGAATTTACTATTTTATAATTTTGTTGCAACATAAACAGACTGTTGGAGTACATTTTGCAAGAAAATACTATTTAATTTAATTTACTCTTTATTTTATAAATATTGCAACAAACAGATTATTGGAGTACATTTTACAAGAAAATACTAAATTTAATTTACTCTTTATTTTATAAATATTGCAACATAAACGAATATTATTGGCGTACATTTTGCAAGAAAATACTATTTAATTTAATTTAATTTAATTTACTCTTTATTTTATAAATATTGCAACATAAACATTATTGGAGTACATTTTACAAGAAAATACTAATTTAATTAAATTTACTCTTTATTTTATAAACTTTGCAACTTAAAGATTTGTGGAGTACGTTTTACAAGAAAATACTATTTCAGTGTTTCAGAATTTCACGTTTAAGGGGCAGTTCAACTAAAAACAGAAAACGTTTTAATGCATTTTGGCCCTTCATTTACACAACAGCAGCGTTTTGGGACACAAACTGATACCGTTATCATCTCTGTGTAAACTACAAAAATGTGAATTGTTACGCTTTTCAAAGTGTCATCGCCCACTATTGGCCTGACGCGCGTAATACAGCGTTTTTAGTCGTTTTCGCGGATCCGTTTGAACGGGGATCATTTTGACAAATTTGTCAAAATTCTCTACTTGAAAAATGCAATGGAAAAACATTTCTGTTTTTAGCACATCGTTGTCATGTAAACGTACCCTAATTCAATGTGCTACTTGCAATTTCTGAGTGAAAATCGTTCCTATACACCATTTCTTTTTTCTTTTCAGTGTATACACTGTGTTTTAAAAATGGAAAGACATCCACATCCGCAAACATATGTACCCACAAATACCTACTTAAGCGCTGTAGCTTGGGATTTGTTCGATTTCTTTCGGGATAATCCTTTTAAAAGCTCTCTTAATTCGTGGTTGTTTAGGGGTGCTTTCCTCAAACATGCTCTTTCTCACCGCTGTGAATTGTGCCGCAGCTGATTTAAGACGGAAACACTCTCTGTGTGTGTGTTGGGATTACTTTCGTTTGGCTCACGGTGAAGTCTTGTGTTTTTTGGATACTCCTCTCTCTTTGTCTGACACATGGCTCTGAAGACGGCTTTAAAAGATGTCTGCGATGCTTCAGACACACATTGAGCTGGAAGCTTTTTTAGATGTCAGATGTGAGTGAGATTTAAGTGTGCTGTTGATCAGTGCATCGATGAATGGATTGAAGAGGTGATTGCTCTCTACAGTTCTCTGCTATAATTCTCTTATCATCTCCTCCAGAGATTCTGCTTCCTTCCTGTAAGTGGCCGCGAGTCAATAAGGACTCTTGTCACCTCAACTCAAGTGATCATAATTATGCTGACATATTATATCTCCTTAGGGCCTCTCCCAGGCTTTAACTCCTCTTAATCGTCTCCACTATCTAATCGCCCATTGGAGAAAAAAACACAACATTTTAATGCAGTTTTGGTCTATTTAATCATGTATGAGGTGGGTGATGTAAGCCAACATTTAGTTCATTTTCCCTTGGTTTCACAGACAATTAAGGTTTAGTCCCAGACTAAAATGCATTATTGAGCCGTTTTAGCTGAAAGAAACTTGGATCTTAAACTATGTCAGTGCCATTGTTTTGTCTCAAGATGCAGTAATGTTTTTTCTAAGGTATGTTTATTAACTTAAATGCCCTAATTGAACTAATCCTGGCTTAATCTAAGCCCTGTCTGTGAAACCAGACCTAAATTGTTGATTCAGTGACTGCTTTGACGCAGTGAAGAGTTCATTCAGTGAAGGATTCGTCGGACTGATTCAAACTAAATCTGATTCAATTGAGTCATTTATAGTGAATCGGACTACATGGCAAGCGCTGGTCTGTTTGCTGTGGCTTGCTGGTCTCGAGTATGAACAACACAGACTTATTCAGTCCAAATCTGATCTGAGAGCTTGAAATGGTTTGATGGCAGGAAAATCCCTTATCAGAGAATTTACAAAGAGGTATATTTTTGTTTTTGTATGAACTTTAAGAACAAGTTAAATGAACAGCCCCAATATGACTCATTTTTAGACTCTTAAAAAGGATTTGTCATTATTATTTTAAAGCCCTTCAAGCTCTAGTAAAGACAAAAACACCATATACATTTTTTATATGACTTGTGTACCATATTGTTAGTCTTCTAAAGTAAAAAAAAAAAAAAGTAAAAAAAAACTTTTTTTATGGAGCATTTTGTACTTTTTAGATCTTTATTATAAAAGTTCTGTCAGTTTTTGTGTGTGTTCCGTTGAAGAAAGTAAATGGATGGATTATTTTCAGGTGAACTGTTCCTTTATATAATAACAGGTTTTAGATCACTTGAGGGATTTTGAGTGTAATCATTTTGAAGTTTGATGAAGCAAAATCAGTGAGAAAAAAATTGCAATAGGAAAAACAAACTTGCTGAGGAAATTGCATGTTATACAACTGCTATTATTCCCATGCTCTTCATAAATCAATAGCCTCCTTTGACTCCCAATGCCAGGAAACATCATTTAAAGTGTTTAATAATGGTCTACCCTGCCGGCCTTGGCCTCAGAGATCTTGGCAGGTTCCCCTGCAGAAGGAAAGCACTGCGGCGTGTTGAATACGGGTCGCTGAGCGATACGTCCAGAGGTCAGGGCTGTGCGGATTCAGAAATCACTCTTTGAGATGTAGAATGTACTATAAAGGGGTCATGCGTTTCATTATTTCTCTAAGGACCGTTTATTGTGCCAAAACAGTAATAGTTTCCCTCTTTAAGTCCCTTAAGAATAGAGTTTTTGAAAGTTTCATACACTCGAAAAAACACTGAGGCCTACATTTAAGATTTTTGTATTTGAATTGCATATGCAATTTCCATGCATTTGGATCACTCATAAACTAGCTAATAAAGTTAATGTGATGCATATTTGTCAGTCATTTGTCAGATATATTTATGATAAACCTGGTTAAATGTGTATTTACAACACAATGCAATGCAGTTTATTACTTATAGAAATCTTTTATTTATGTGTGCATGACAAATATGCATCAGTTTGATTAGTTTGTTAAAACTGTGTAATCCAAATGGATGGAATTTTTATATGCAATTCAAAAAGCATAAATCCTAAAGTTATGCCTAACAATGAACAAGGATTAAGAAAAATGTGATTGCCGCTTTAAGAGATTTTCATGCATTTTTATTATTTTTATTCCCCACTAATTTCAAAGCTTCCCGACCCCTGTTTAGGTCAAACGTGCCCTTGCTATAGCATTTTGAAGAATGTTTTCCTCATAAACATTTCTAATGTTGTTAATGTTGTTTGTGTTCTGCAGAACGGAGAGGCGTCCCTGTTTGAGGTGAACATCCGTTACGTCGGTGGTCTTCTCTCTGCGTTCTACCTGACGGGCGCTGAGGTAAGATTCAATCTCACCCGATCTTCTCACTAACTTGTTTTATGTAATTAACTGGAACTGGAGTTAATGCATAATCACATGAATTACAGCCAGAGAAAGGTCTGTTTTAAGGAGAAATGATCTCCTGTGTGGTTTATCTGTAACGGGCCCAATTTGAAACCGAGGGCATAGAGATTCGATAATAAAATAAAGGCGATCCATAGACACTCGGAGTTGTGAGTCAGCCTAATGGAAATTGATTTTCAGTCAGAATTAGTCAAAGAGGAAGACAGATGCTCTGTGTTTTCTGAGACCATCCATCTGTGTTCATCTGTCTCAGATATAGACACACGTACCACATACACACATCAGATGAGTCGATTTGATGTTTCATTGAGCATTGAGATGTTTGCTCGATATTGACATATGTTTGAGATGGAAGCATATAGTACGAATACATTGTAAAATGTGTCATGCTCCATCATTTTGAGTCACTTTGGCTCAGAAACCTATTCGTTTTATGCATTAAAGTGAAAATGAAAGACCGCTTTCTAATATTATAGTTATTGTGTTGTAATTCCAATGCAAATATCGTATTGAAATAGTAGATAGTTCATTTTTCTAGTTAACTAACTGTGACAATCCATGGACTTAAAGTAGGTAACAGTATTTTCTTCATGCTTTAACTTGTAATAAAGACGAGGGCTTAATTGAATTGACTAACTTTGAGGTTTTAATGGTTTGCATTTACATGTATTGAATTTATTTGTATTTTATCTTATAAATTGCTAGCATGACCATATCATTTTCATATAGCATGACCAGACAGTGTATGTAATTTGATTAGCTCTTGTCTCATTACAGAGTTGCTCTCTGATAGATGTGAACATAAACATGATCAGTTTAAGATGCTTGTGCTTTAGTTCTGCACTTCACTGCAAGTGTGTCTGAGTCTCTGCCTCCGTCTCTCACTGTAGAGCGAGTTTGTTGTCCACCATTTCTGATGAATCTATCAGCATAGCTCAGCAGTCTGCAGTGATCTATCCCTGCATTCATGCACACAGGGAATGTGTGTGTTCTGGATGTAGATTTATCTCATCCGTCTCCGAGTTTCCGGGGGGTTTCACCACCTGCAGATAAGGGCGGGTGATTGAAAAACCGTTTTGCGAAACGGCCACGGTGGCGAGGCGTGTGTAAATCACCCCGGACAGCATGAGGTCGGAAAACATCACAGGCTAACAGCAGGATTTACAGCTATAGAGCTCGAGTTGAAGCTGAAGTTGCTCTTGTTGTGATAGTCGATAGAATCACTTTCTGTCTCTAGGCAAAACGTCATGATATGACCGTCACTATCATCTCTAACGTTCACTGAAAGCCTGAGATGGCTTATGTTCTCATTCTTATAATCGTATTATTTAAAATAGATAAAACAAGGTTTAAAATATGCTAAAACAGCAAAAGAAATCAAGATTTAAGCAGAAATTAAATTTCTTGATTGAATTTGTTTCTTTAAGAACTGTCGTTTTTATTTAAGAGTCAGTGTTTGCATTATCTTAGACAACCCTGACCATGAATATGTGCCATTAATAACTTTAAATGAATGTTAGATGACATAAAGTCTTTTAAAAAAAAATTTGGCGACCTTCATATAAAGGTCTGTATATGATATTAAGAGAGTAAAATTCTATTAGCGTTCATTACACACTCTGCTGCTCAGTAAAGGTGACCCAAATCTTGTGTTCTTCGTATGCTACATCAACCGAGAATCATTTGAAGGTTCATGTCATGTGCATCTATATGACTTCAGAAACCAGTGGATTTATGCAAACTACTCAAAACCCACAGACTGGGCTGTAATTTCCCGCTCTGTGGAAATTGTTCTTACAAGCGAAGGCTACAGATGAATCCTTTATTCCAATTACCTACAAAACATCAGTCAGCTGTATCGCCCTTGTTAGTGAAACCGAAGGGCGTTATACTACTGCTGTATGTGAAAGCATGTATGCTAATTTACTGTCAAATCCAGCAGAAACTGCTACTTTCATCCATCAGTGCCTTGATGCACATTTATTGGTAATTGACCTAGAAGTGTAGAGCAGATATAAACGGAGGCTTTTCAGATTTTCCGTCGCACATTTTTTTTCCATATTTATGATTCTTTGAAGCCTACAGTATAGTCGCTTTCTGCAACGCGCTGGATCCTTCACCGGAAACCGAAATAACTCACTCCCGCTAAACGTTTACTCTTTGAATTCTTGCAGCAGGGAACAATACAAGTCAAAACTATTATTTTGCAAAGTTTGCTATATTTCCTACTAAAGCAATGCGGTATTTGACTCTGGTAAGCGTAATCATAGCAGACTGGTGGGAGTGGCCTTGGACGGCAACATGCCCAGTGCATTATGGGTGTTGAAGTTTTTCTACCTATTTGTCAATAGGAAAGGTAGCACCGATTTACATTTGTGCATTTGGCAGACGCTTTATCCAAAGCGACTTGCATTGCATTTCAAGGTACACATTTACATTCTTATCAGTTCTTGCTTTCCCTGGGAACCCCAAGCCTGATTTCAATTGTTTTCGCCTTTCTACTGCATAGGCAGCCAAGTTTTCTTGAAAGCCCATTTTGCCCGTGGTGAAGTACCCCTTAATGTTAACAAATGAAACCTAACAAATGATACCCAAGTTTGTTTTTATTAGATAATAAATGGACAGACTTTTTGCAGATATTCTGAAATCTGGCTAAACGAGACTAATGTCCTACCAGCTACGTCTTTCATAGCTTAGCTCTTTGAGTTTAGCTCAAGAGCTAGCAGGTTTGCACCATCCCTTTCTATGCTATTTATTTGACTGATTGGATTATTAAAGCCTGTCCACTCTGCACCTGCAATATCTTGAAATATTATGCATATAACCATTAAGGCATTAAGTTATGTCAAAAGCCTATAGCCTATTTTTCTGAGGAATTGCCCGCCTTTGAATTGCGGCAAGATCAAATCACTGCTGACGGAAGGGTATTAGCTTGCAGCTCTTTGCCATTCCTTCACCTCTGTCAGCCCACAGGATTCGTCTTTACATGAATGTTTTATCAGTCGAGCTTCAGTGATCGTATCAAACCTTTCAGGACGTAAGAATGACCTGAATAAGCGTCATGCATGGAGACTTTTGGGTTTATTTTCCTGCTGTGAATCATGTGCTGCATTATTGATACAGCCATTAAGTTTACACATACATGTTCAATTTAGCATTGTCTATCCTTCTCGCTGCTTTATTTACAGTGCGTATTTACTCTTAAATCCCTGTGGGTATATCCGCATGTCAACCTGCATTTATTTCCAACCTCCTGCCAATAAAATCAAGGAATCCTGCCATTCACAACATAAGAGTCAGAATGCACTTAAACAGACCTGCAGTTCACTGACAGTATCTGGCCGGAGGAACTGAGCCATTTCTGGTCTAAACTAGAGTTTTATACATGAGGTGGCCAAGGTTACTTCAGATGGTCCAGAGACCATGAAAGAACATAAGTGTCTAAACCTAACCCGGCATTTAAAAAAACAAAACATCAGTGAATCCTATGATCAAACGAGAAGTGCCATGCTGCGTTGCATTCTCAAAACATCTAATATTCATACAGGCAAAAAGTTTAGTTCAATGAAAAAAAAGTGGTGTTGAAGTTTTTTTTTTTAAAACAGTGCAAACATAGAGAGATCTATAGGATATTATTATGTATCTCTATATGTAGCATAGACTTTTTTTTTTTTTTATCCACAGAAAGACAAATATATATTATAGAAAAAGGGCCTGAAACGCAAGTATCAAACGCGAAACGCAAGTAAGTTTGTTGGCGGAAATCTAAAATGGGTTGGTCTGAAGTAGCTACATTATTCATAGGTGTGGTTTGGGCGTAACGTGCAATAAACCAATCAGAGCGTCATCTCACATTCCCTTTAAATCAGGCGCGCTTGTTCCATGGCGGATTGCTATTATAACGGCGGATTTGCCAGGAGCGCGCCAGGAGCGGTTCACAGCCGAGGAGACTGACGTTCTCGTCAGGGCCGTAAAACACAGAGAAGTGACATTGTATGGGAATGGAGAAACACACCCAAATTAACTTCGGTTAAACAGGCGTATAATAATTTGGGTAAATGTGTAAGCTAGATTTATGCCTATTTTTTCACATCTTCGTGGACACCACAATGATTTCCCTCATGTGGAATATTTTTCCTTGGGATTATCAATGGTTTGCAAAAATGTGAACTGCTGCGTCTGTGTAGATGAGAGAAGCAAAGTGTATGTGCGTTGTGCACACGCTACATTATGGCCAAGCATGCGCCCTTAAAATAGCATCTGAATAACGCGCCACTGACTTTAGACTAGGTTTCTCCTGGTCTGTGGCAGAATTGTTTTCTGAAACTGCAAAATAGCACCAGGGAACGTTTGCGCCGGAACACGCCGCCTCTTTGCGCTGAACCGCCCCCCCCGGGAGCGCAAGTTCATTCCCTAATTTACCGACATGCGTCTGTGGAGGGAAAAGTCCGCTTGTGCGTCGGGTGCAAAATAGGAATGATACATGCGTCGGTGTACAAAGTCAATTGCGTTTGGTGCAAGATAGGGCCCAAAATGTCTATACACGCTCTTCCTGCCTAGAGTGAAGTCCTTATGTACATTATACTGTAGTTGTCCTAAATCATTGTTGATGTAATTTAATGGGAAAGTATGTGAGTTGCAGTCTGTGGCATGGCAGGATTTTGAAAGAAATATTGGAACAGTACCAGCAACACTTGCGAAATGGAAAGATCAAAATGGTCAGAAACTGGAGCTGAAAAAATACTTATTCTTTATTTTGCCAACGCGTTTCGGTGCCCAAGCCTTCATGAGGGATGAAAGATTACAGGTGTACACAAGCAAAATTCAAACTTAGACAACCAGTGAAAAATCACATTACATGTCAAGTGACATATCAGGCCAATAGCCTCTGTTCTTATGGAGCATTTCTAATCAACATGTTCAAGCACAAAATAAATGTCAAACAAAAAAAGACATTTATGTCTTTTAATATCTTAATGTGATTTTTACAAATATAACAACAATCACATATGTTCTGACCATTTTGATTTCTCCATTTCGCAAGTGTTGCTGCTACTGTTCCAATGTCTTTTTTCTTTTCTTCCACGCACCTTGTTGATCTTGTGAAGACGCACCAGAACAACTACACAACATTATAGCAGGATTTTGACAACACTTGCTTTAGTAGAGAACACTAAAGAACTTTTTTTTACCTTAAAATAATGTTTCCAAAATCGTTTCAGTGGTTCATCAAGTCGTAACAGGGTGAACGGCACTTCTGCATTCGCTTTGCGGTCCTATATCTGCTATAACCACTCAATGCAAGTGTGCCAGATCTGTAGTTCTGTATGAGTTCGAATGAGACATAAGAAACGACACATTTGACTTGATTTACGGCAAGCGTTACAATAGTCATTATTTTGTTTTTCTTCGTTTCTGATGTCGCAGTACATCATACTTTCATAAAATAATGCAACATACTCTACCTTATCTGTGTGCATCGTTCATTTCAAAGCCGGTTCTGGATAAACAGCGAGCGTGCATGCGACGGTAGGCTGCGCTAGGCTAAATTATGTACGACAGCAGTAATGGACAATTCTGCTTCCAATCTGTAGGGGGACCGAAGAGGAAAAGGTCTTTAGTGTTGCTTTAATATTCAACATTAATATACATTAATAATATGCTGTGCCGCCACACATCAAAACAAATGCTTCTTTCAACAAGAAGTGAAATTAAATGGGGCGGTGGTGGCCTAATGATTCGTGAGTCAGACTGGTAACCTGAGGTTGCGGGTTCGATTCTCAGTACTAGCAGGAAATGACTGAGGTGCCCTTGAGAAAGGGACCTAACCCCCAATCACTCTCTGGGCGCCACAGCAAAAAAACTGCTGCTCCGGGTGTGTGTGTGTGTTCACTACTCACTACTAATGTGTGTGCACCAACTTGGATGAGTTAAATGCAGAGGACAAATTATGTATGAGTTACCATACACATGTCACTTTTTTCTCCACTAAATTTCTATCAGCATCAAAATGCCATACGAATAAAATGTTGCGGTGTCCAATCAGATGTCAGGGGCGTCCAATGCCACCCCAGACACCACTGCTGCTGCGTGCTCAGACTGAGCTCAATTTAATCTTTTTATGAAATTCTGAGATGGAGCGACGTCAGTGACAGACTGTTCTGAAGGAAATTGCTGCTAACAAGATATGTGACTTTATCCTGTCTGGTAGAAAATGATGCAAACTGAACACATTGCTCCCTGACAGGTGGAACAAGAGCTCTGAGCGGCTGTTATTGCAATCAACAGTTAATGAAGTTACACAACATTTTCCGGTTCACGTTACTCAAAGTTCTTGCTTTTGGTTGTGCGAAAAGAACGAAATGTTCCACAATGTTGAATTTCGGTTGCAGTTAGGCATTCAAAAAACCATAAACTTCTCAGTTTATGTATTTAGATTATAAAAGCATTATTAATACCAACTTGGAACTTTGAGAAAAGTTACATTTTAATCACAAATACATAAAAAAATGCAATGTTGCCAAAATGTTTGTGGAACATTTTGTTTATAGGTTTTAAATCTGCACATGCTTCTAAATTTTATTTATGTAAAATTTAATTTCTTATTAATTCTTCCGTTTTATTTTAGGGTAATATACCTGGACATGTTCTTGACAGGTTTAATGTTCACCCTAATGACATTTTTGGGTGAACTGTTCCTTTAAGCACAAAATGGGTTGTTGTGCTGTATTCTAATCAGGGCAAATGTGTGTTGTTATCCTCTTCTTCCATCTGCAAAAAAACATTGAAAGAATGCAAATTTCAGGCATGGAGAGAGCCAAAAGCTTTCCAGAACTGGCCCATCTCTCATTATTACAAAGGCCGGTCATAAGACTTTCGATCGCTTCTGCAGAAAACGCTGTTTATGGGCTAAAGGCCATTGCTTTAAACAATGAGAGCTCTATTGATCCCAGAAGGCTGCACCCACAATCAATGCTTTCCCAGAAAGTTGAGCCTTCCGCAGAACTGAGTTTGATGTTGATTTGTGTGTCCGGGGTGAAGGCGAGTCTCTCGGTCACCACCGGCCGTAAAATTCACGACATCCAGGGTTATGAGCCGTGCTCTGAACGTTTGTCCTCTCCTGAACGTCCAGGCTCAATGCAGGCTGAGTCCCAATTCACGTACTGACCGTACTATATAGTATGCTAGAATTAAAATCACAGTTACAACTATTAATGAATAAGTATTCTGCAGGCATGGAGATAGTATGCTATGTTTATCATGCAAAAATTTGGATGCGCCTGTGGGTGCTTGTTTTTGATTTTGAATTTAGATATTGTGGGACAATGGATCATCTGTCTAGAATGCCAGAATACCGTGGAATATAAATAACACAGCAGCTGCTACACTTGGTTTGGATTTTTTTTTCCCAATGAAAACAAAGCAGGTGTCGAGGCAACAGATGCCCAAATGTTGCTCGTTCACATCTGAGTCCAAACTGCTTGTTATAAAGAGATACAAGCGTGGGAAGGGTGGAAGAGGGTAAATCATTTCTGATCATATCTTCAGGCCACAGCAGAATTTGTCATTTAGAGACAGCGTCGAGTGTTCAGCGGGTGTCGATCATGCTTTTCTTTATTTGGAACTGGTGCAATAGGAGTTTGAAGAATGCCAACTAGGACTTAGTCGACTAGTCATGCAGAAAATGAATCGCCAGACCTCTTAAAAGGTTTAACAAACATATGAATTACTATTTTAAGAGGTCTTCATTTGGAGGACGGAACACAGGAATAGCAATACAGCCTTATGTGATTATTAAACTTCAAAAGGCTATGATTTTATTGCATGAATATGAGTGCTGGGCACAAGAAGGAGAGACTAAGAACATTAGTTTAGCACATTATTCAATATAGCCTATAGAGTTTATTACCTTGTGTAGTTTTTGTATTCTAATAAATTAAAGCATTTGCTTGTGAATGTTTAATTGAAAAAAACAAAAAAAATCATTATCTGGTACATTTTCATTGTGCCCCTAAAGTTTTTTTATTGCATTCCTGTCAAGCGGTTTTAGTTTTGACATGATCTGATGACCAGCTGAGATTTATATAGGTGAGAAAAAACACTTGAATATCTCATTTAATGCTGTAAACGTTCTCCAAACGTGCATCTACTGGCCATCAAGGATTCATATTTTCTTGTGTCCCATTTCCTCTGATTAATGCGTATGTGTTCCTCAGGGATCCTCCGTAAACTACAGCAGAAGTTTCTCTCTAGTTTAGATTTAAGAAGGTTTGTGTGTGTGTGCGCTTGCGTGTGTGTGCGTGCGTGCGCGTGTGTGTGTGTGTGTGTGTGTGTGTGTGTGTGTGTGTGTTTTGCTGCAGTGGCTATTAATTAAGCTTATAAAAGCAGCGCGTTAATTGCAAGAGAGGTTACGAGGCTAGGATGTCGCAATCTATTATTTGTTAAATTATGAATAAAATTGTACATTTGCATCCCCGGAATGACACTTAATTGCATGCATCTTGCTTCTTCACTCTAAAGTGAGGCATTTCTGTTTGTGCAGGTAAATGAGTGTTGTATTAGCGAAGCTTTCAGCATCATGTTTTTATTTTGTTTGTGCATGCATTCAAGTCCTATTACAACCATATAACTGGAAAGATCAAACCGAGTTGTGCAACATCATTAGCTAATGGTTTGTCCTTTGAGTGGCCAGTGAGGATGTTTCGAAACGCTCCCAGTGGGTTTGATGTTCCGGTGGGATAGATGGGCTGGTGCTGTAAATAGCTGTGGATGACTGTAATGTATGGTTATGACTTTGGCATGGCCTGTGTTTTATGGTTGTGTTGTGCATTGGGGGTTTGCGGTGAGGACGTCCCTCAGGCTGTGTGGAGGTTTAACACTCTCTGATCGACAGGTCTGAATTAATAGATGGCGTCTGTGCCGGGGAAATTAAAGCTACCCTGGTGATCTGTGTGTGCAAGCTACAGTTGTTTAATGGCCTGATGTCTCATGAGATCAACACAAGTCAGAAGGCAGGGTGAAATTAGAGGAAAATAGCAAGAGAAAAAGATTTCTATTTTCTGGTTAATATGGTGGTTCTTAATCTAAAGCTAATACTTAAGTGAATGTATGTGATGTCATTATTTCAGTACTGTATACTACTATTATAGTGTTTATTAATATTTTGAATTGGCTTTTATTTTATATTTTAAGTTTTCTTTTTAATTGTAGTTTAATTTTAGCAGTTTTTTTGTCATTTTCATTAGTTTATTTATTTATTTCTATTTAGCTTTATTTTCTATTTCAGTTAATGCAACATTTCTAATTTTTTATTTTTTAAGTTTTTCATTTCAAGTTTTTCATCTTATATTTCTATTTTAATTTATTTCAGCTTAATTTCAATAAACTAAAATTATGTTTAATAGTTTTATTTAGTATTAACTCTTTCGCTGCCAGCATTTTTGAAAAAAGTTGCCAGCCAGCACCAGCATTTTTTATCGTTTTCACAAAAGTTTCATGGCCCTCAGAATATTAACATGCAATATATCAAAAGCTATGCTTTAAAAAATATATATATAAAAAAAAAAAAAGTTTTATACTAGCTTCATGCATTCTTTTTTTTAACACTTTAATTTGGGTTAGTTTCAATAAAAAAAGCTAAATTTTAAGCAAAAAGCAGAGAAAATTGCATTTTTTTCAAAGACTGTCCAGATCAGATTCAGAGCGATGATCAAAACATTTGGAGTAGATCGAGTCCATCAACACCCCCAAAGCTTCACAGTCCTGTAGCTCGTCCTGGGTCGACATTTCATTCGGTAACATTAGGCAGTTTTAATGTTGATGATTGTATTATTTTACATGCTATCGCTTGTTTGCGCTTCTTTTTCACTTCTTGAAAGAGATTCAGTACTCTTTCAGTAGATGCATAATAGCGCCCCCTACGGTAACATTCAGTCAATGGCTGGGAAGCATTGTCCCAAAAATGACGTCAATGGCGTGGAAAGAGTTAATACTGGATGTTATTTAAGTGAAAATATGATATATTCTCCCCAAATCAAATCAGCTTTGTACCTGAGGTCTTGCGGGTTGCAGTGGCCAATGTTTGCATGTCTGTGAGGTCCTCAAGACTGTAGAGTGTCTGTCATTTTAGGTTTCAGAAGGGGGATCATGAGCCCCTTTGAGGCTGTTGCACTCTTTTGGCAAAATCTGCACTGTCTAGTCTATACTAGCTCTGAGTCCGCTCTTGGGATCTTTGAGTTAGGAACAGAGTCTCTCTGTGACAGCTAGATGAACTTCATGTTGGTTTGTGTTGCTGGAGGGAAATCGACTTCACATGAATGTAAAGGTTAAATATGTGGAAGGGAGCTACGGGTTTCGTGGCGGTCTCATGGGCCAGTTGCTTTGCTCTTTTAAAGCTGAAAAGGAAAGAAAATCACTCCTCGCTGCATCTCGTGTTGTTTTTAAGCTCTTGTCTGACCCCTGTAACTTCCCTGGACGGTTTCTCAGGGTATCACAGCCAGCTGTAATTGAAAGAGTGTCGCTCAATGAAATCAACTTCTGCAGCAGCAATTTTTTTGTGTATAAAGTGAGCTTGCTTTGATGTCCCGAGTCCCGCAGGAGAAGGAATACCAGAGGTCTTCGATCATGTTAATCAATGAGCCTCCGACAGCTGTGTTTTCTTTTAATATTGCACTTTCCTTTCCTATCTCCTGGGCAGCAACCGAGAAATATTAAGCCTTCTCTGTGCATTTCGTACGGCTAACTTTTCACATGCTTTTTATTGCGTTCTATCTCATCATAAAATGATATCTGTGGGACTTTTGCAGGTGGAGTTTGTGCATTTATTCACATGCACATGATAAAATGCTTTCCAGGAGGAATTTAGGAACAGTGATGTAGTGGCCGTTTTATAGAGTAAACATTGAGAATTACTGTGCTTTCACATTTGGCCTCATTCATGCAACATGAGGAACATAAATTTGTGCATTTGTAAAACCATTCTTACATAGATTGTCATATGGAATGGATCCTTTCCACAGACTGATGACACGTTTCCACCGTTATTAACATCGTAAATCTAACCTTTTTTATATGTTTATATTTTAAAAGTTTAATGTATATTTAATTTAATATATATTTAATATACATAGTTTTACAAAGGCTTTTATGAGGCCCTGTACTTTATATATTTCCAGTGACTCCTCATGCATCTTTAAGGGACATTGGTGTGCGATGTGGAAGTGAACTATATTGACACATGACGGCTCTCGTTGCTCGCAAGCTCTTCATTGTTATTGGCAGTTTGGGGATGAGCTGAAACCTAGATCGGTCTTCACTGTACTCTTAAAGGGATACTTCACCGATTAGCATTAAGCTTTGTATCAGTAGAAACCCGGTAGTATTTTGGAATGACTGTGCTTCCCTCCCTCATGTTCCCCTGAGACGAGAGATTTCTGTATTGTGTGTCTGGAGAAAAACCTCAGATGACGCAGAAATCGTCATTTATCGTCATCGGAGGCTTTTTTGTCCAGAGGCGAGAGACTACAGCCAGTAGGAGGAGCTCGTCCCGCATGTCTTCAACCCGCCCATTGGGGGATCTCACGATAAAACAGCGTTTTTTCAGTTTCGAGTCGACTAGTAGCCTAGTTGTATCATTTCTTCCGATATTGCCCTCTGTAACCGGTAGGCGTGGCTTGGGAGTGTCCTCGTAGGGCAGCGAAGCAAGTGCATTCTGGGAGTTGAAGTCTTTCATCCACATGAGCCAAAAATACATTTTCTGGCTGTTCTCAGTCTAGAAGGCACCAACTTCTAAAATAATTTCACATTTCCACTACATAAATGACCCAATTTAAATACACATTCATCTTTCCAGCAGTGAAATATCCCTTTAAGCAATGATGTTTTCATGTCTAGGTTACTTAGTAGACGATTCTATTCTCATGTTCTGAAGAAATAATCAATTTGATTTATAATTGTGCATGTTTTATGACCAAGATTTATGAAAATGAGGTTCCAGGAAGCTATATGCCAAAACTTGTCTATAGCTCATCCAAAGAGCGATTTGTCTGCCAGTATTGGTTGATTACATCAACTGATGATATAGTCAGCCAATACTGAGGTGTTTGCAACATTTTTTGTTTTGATAATAAAATTATCTGAAGAAAACCTCTCACAAGCCTTCTGCTCTCCAACTGTCCGATAATAAACCGGTGTGCTTGCTTCGCTAAAACACTCAACGCCAGTGTGCATGTGCCTTGACGTGAGCCGAGGATGTAAATGTTGCTAAACATTTGCCAGCATACAAACGACAACTTTAACACCAGTTTGAATGTGTCTATAGTTGCCATCTGAGCTGATATTCATGCTTCAGTTTGGGTCGAGAAACGGCTGAAACGCTGTGGAAACATTTGTTTAGTTTGGCAAATGCTGTTAACTGCAGCTCATGACTCTTGTGTTACTATGGCAACCTAGAAATAAGAGGTTGAAATGGGGAAACGAGCCGCACAAAAGGACCGTGATACATTTGTTGTGATGTCCCTCATGGCTCTGTCTCCAAATCACTCAATACCCGTAAACGCAGGACTGGGCGGTTTGACGGTGTCTAGATTTAGCTTTGGTGCATCAAATCTGAACTTTTGATTTGCATCAAGTTCCAAACAATAAAGAAAAAAAGCAACACTTTACAATAAGGTCCCATTAGTTAATGCATTAAATAAAATGAACGTGCATTGAGCAATTCATTTGTCACTGTATTTACTAATCGTTATTAATGTTAGTTAATACAAAGACAACTATTTGTTAATTGTTAGTTCAATATTAACAGATACAACTTTTGATGTTAATAATGTATTAGTAAATGTCGACCAAAATTGATAAATGCTTTAGAATGATAACAAATCTAACATCATTGTAAAGTGTTGCAGAAAAGAAACTATGAAATTAGTTAAAATACCTGTAATTTTTTGGGGGGTTAAATTCTCAGGCGAAAATAACCATATGTAATATACTACTTTGGTTGTGCTGTCCACTCCTACCATAATGCATCAGAGCATTTATTTGGCTCGCTGTCTGTCTTTTTCGCTGTGAGGTGTTATACATTTTGAGAAGGGCAAAGCGAGTTGCCTTCTTTTGGCCCACAGCAGCGAGTGTTTATATTAGAAGGTCTGATAAGTTTTCCAACAGCTCGACAGCAAGTAAACAAGACAGACCTCTGGGTCACAGGCCTGAAGAGAAGATTAATTAGTGATTTCTTAAAAGCACACAACGCTCAGGAAGACATTTAAGAGCCGGAGCGCTAATGGATGGAAACAAAGCAAGATAATGTGTGTGTGTGTGTGTGTGTAATTATGTTTGAGAGCCTTTGTTTGAATCTTATTGTTCGTGCTTAGTTGATGAGGATGGAAGTTAATGCATACTAAATGAAAAAAGTTCCATAGTTTCCCCAGAATTCCTTGCTTAGTTTTGTGCTCCCAGTTCCTGTATTTATTTCATGTCTTCATTAGGTGACCTAGACCATTTCTCAATATGCATTGTACTTGTGTTTTTGGTGGACCTGTGAAACGTCATCAGTCGCTGCCCAAGTACTGTTCCAATTCAAACTTCACATCTGGCCAAGTCCAGTTCAGATCCCCGGATGTGTTCTTGATCCGCCCCTTTTACCGAGGATGCATCGAGAGGTGACTCGTGTGGACTTGAGACAGACCGGTATCCCAGAATGCATCTTGCACCATCCAGAAAGTGTCAAAGGCGGAGGAGAAAACCTGCATCATTTAAAAAAAATACTACTGTTATTGTGTCACGAAATGTAGTTTTAAAGCAACACTAAAGATTATTTTTTACTTAAAAATAATGTTTCCAAAATGGTTTCAGTGGTTCATCAAGTCGTAACAGGGTGAACGGCACTTCTGCATTGGCTTCGCGGCCCTATATCTGCTATAACCGCACTATGTAAGTTTGCCAGATCGGGTCGCGTTTCTGTAGTTCGAATGAGACATAAGAAACGACACATTTGACTTGGTTTAAGGCAAGCGTTACAATAGTCATTATTTAGTTTTTCTTCGTTTCTGATGTCGCAATACATCATACTTTCATAAAATCATGCAACATACTCTACCTTATCTGTGTGCATCGTTCATTTCAAAGCCAGTGCTGGATAAACACAGAGCGTGCGTGCGGCAGTAGGCTGCGCTAGGCTAAATTATTCGCGACAGCGGTAAGGGACAATTCTGCTTCCAACCAGTAGGGGGACCGAAGAGGAAAAGGTCTTTGGTGTTGCTTTAAGAGTTTTGAGGGTGTGTTTCCGTCAGATGTAAATCTGGATTTGTTTACGTCCGCTTCTAAGTGCTCTCACTGTGCAATCATGCTGGCTTAATGACATTAATCAGCCGAATCAGAGAGCCGAGATCTGAAGTGGCGAACTGATGAAGCTCTCGTGATGAGCGTCAGATGATCTGCTCTGAGATGTCGATGTCTCTGCTGTGTTGTACAGTGTCTGCTGTGTGTATGGACGTTGTACTTTAGGGTCTGAACTGCAGTACTTTATAGTCACTGGTGAAGCTTGTGAACTCTGTCAGGCTGTTATTTTCCTCATCTCTTTCAGATGAATGGGAACGCCAATGTGTTGTATAACTTTCTTCAGGAGTTATTGACCCTCCTTAGTTATTACTTAGTTATACTCTCTAATTATGGTGTTAAAAAAAAACGTGTTTGGGTCCGAGACCGTTGTCCAATGATGACGGCACTGCTTCCAGAAAATCATCTGATTAAAATACTGTACTAAAATACGTATTGTCTTGTCGTTCTGTTTCCTCTCTGTGTGTGTCTCTCTCCCCTAAGGATGAAGCTGTTGCTCGGTCGGACACGTTGTGACCCTTTTAACTTTGTCCAGGTTGTTTCGTCGTCCTCTGTCCTTTACGAGAGGTTAATTATGGGCAGTGTTCTGCATGACTAGAGAGTAAAGAGATATACAGCATGGACAGATAATCCCACAGGCTTATCCTTATACATGTGTCAGGAGAACGACTACAAGAGAACCACTCTAGAGAATAATAAAGACACTGTGTGTGTGTGTGTGTGTGGGTGGGTGTGTGTGTGTGTGTGTGTGTGTGTGTGTGTGTGTGTGCGCGCCAGACTCTAATTATCCATCTATCTATCTGTCTGTCTCTGCCTATCTATCTATCTATCTATCTATCTATCTATCTATCTATCTATCTATCTATCTATCTATCTATCTATCTATCTATCTATCTATCTATCTATCTATCTATCTATCTATCTATCTATCTATCTATCTGTCTGTCTGTCTGTCTGTCTGTCTGTCTGTCTGTCTATCCGTCTGTCTGTCTGTCTATATATCTGTCTATCTATCTATCTATCCATCTGTCTGTCTGTCTGTCTATCTGTCTATATATCTGTCTATCTATCTATCTATCTATCTATCTATCTATCTATCTATCTATCTATCTGTCTATCTATCTGTCTGTCTGTCTGTCTATCTGTCTATCTATCTATCTGTCTGTCTGTCTGTCTGTCTATCTGTCTATATATCTGTCTATCTATCTGTCTGTCTGTCTGTCTGTCTGTCTGTCTATCTGTCTATCTATCTATCTGTCTGTCTGTCTGTCTGTCTGTCTGTCTATCTGTCTGTCTATCTATCCGTCTGTCTGTCTGTCTGTCTGTCTGTCTGTCTGTCTATCTGTCTATATATCTGTCTATCTATCTGTCTATCTATCTGTCTATCTATCTGTCTGTCTCTGTCTATCATTCCACCTATCTGTCTATCTATCTGTCTATCTATCTGTCTGTCTGTCTTTCTGTCTGTCTGTCTATCTATATATATATATATCTGTCTATCTGTCTATATATCTGTCTGTCTCTGCCTATCATCTATTTATCTATCTATCTATCTATCTATCTATCTATCTATCTATCTATCTATCTATCTATCTATCTATCTATCTATCTATCTATCTATCATTCCATCTATCTGTCTATCTGTCTGTCTATACAGTGTATCGTTCTATATATATCTGTCTGTCTGTCTGTCAGATAGTGTTTTGGATTTCATGTGTTGTGATTTGATTGTTTGAATCTCTTCCAGAACGGCATCATAAAAGTCTAATTTAAGCAGTAAGTGGCAATATGATTTCAAAGGTCCTGGATGAAATGACTCTACAAAGCTCAAGCCAAATTGTTTTCTTTCAGGTCCTCCTGAGAAAACCAAAGCGCTCATCAATCTCAGGCGACAGCTCATGTCTTTGAAAACACACATTATAGTGCTTATGTTAATCAGGTCAAGTTATCTAATAGATGTATGAAAGGCTGTGGTAATCATCTGGGCATGTGATGCAGTTACTGGTTTAGGTACATTAAACCGGCCGCTGTAAACCTAGTTTACTAGCTCACAGTAGCCGACTAGTCAGCAAGGACCTAATATAAATGACTCCTGTTGTTTCTGGTAGATATATCACTGCGATAACAAGGCGTTTGTGAGTAGAGAGAAACAAAATCGTGCATACCTCCATTGACAGATTCATTTAACTGTGTAATTTGCTTATAATTATTTAAAACTAGAAACTATTTCACTACAACACAAAAAGATGTCAATGTCGTGCAGGGAATCATTTTTCTAAATGAAAAATGATAGACTAATAGAACTTCCCAGCACTACATACTATACTTTTTTTTTTTTTTACAGTAAAACAGTAATATTCAGAAATCATATTAGAATGATCAAAATATATTTCAAAGTATCTTCAAAGAGAAAACAGTTATTGTAAATTGTAATATTATTTTACAATACTACTGTTTTTACTGTGTTTTTTATCAAATAAAAACAGGCTTGGTTAAACATAAGATAAAAAAAATAAAATCATAAATATTTCAAACTTTTGACCGGTGGTGTTTGAATCAGTGAATCATTTGAACAAAATGAACTGATTCATATAAAATTCTGAAAGTGAGAGAGCACAGAGAGCGTATTGCTTTTGGTCTCTGTCCGCTTGACTGCAGTCTGAGTTCAGGTCAGCTCTGTATTCACGCTATGCCACTACATGCTGGTAACAGTATCTTGCTGTAGTTAAGTTAGTCATGTTACTAGTGTTACTCCTTGCGGCGACTGTAATCGGGGTTGTTTTCCTCCTGCTGTCACCATATAGAAGTCATGTGATCCGTGTAAGACCCATCACGGTGACAGTTGGCAGAGCGGTGCAGTGTTGCCGCCTCACTGAACTGCTAATGTGAGCCGCGTCACACACACTGCTGTTCATTCAGAGCCGAAGACTCGGGGGATGCTTGAGACTCGTGGTTCTTTCAGTGCAGTGTCCTATGCACCAGATATCAGAATATATTCAATATTGCAATATGGCTTAGTGCGACTGTCAAATCATGCAGGCTGCGATTTAGTAAATAAATGAAGTACATTAAATACATTTGCTACCGGTTTCAGAGTGAAGCGCATCATTTACACACATGTAGTTAATCATGCAATGTTGTAGTTGATTTACTGTGAATCAAGCCGTTCTGAGACGTTGTGAGCTGCCTGTGTGTAAATGAATACACACATCCTTCACTCTGATGCCGCAGTGCATGCATTTAATTGCCGGCAACCTAACAAAATAAAAGGTTGATTGTATTGGAGAAATTGAGACGTAAATATTATATAGGAAAGCAATTTTGCATGTATAATAGTATAATTACAATATATATCTTATTTTCTTTCATATAATTATACTTTAATTATTATTGGTTACACTTTATTTTAAGGTGTCACTGTTACAGTGTAATTATATATTTAAGTACCGAGTAATAATAATTAACAACATGTACTTTAGGGTTAATTGCATGTAATTATGCATAATTTACTTGATTTAATTGGTCAAAAACGGTGTGAATGTGGCATGAGAAAACGCAAATGGAAATTGAACTCTGTTCCATTGATGGATTGAGTTGGTGCTTGTTAAAAGTAAACCCAAGTATGAACACCCAATTTTTTCAAGTTTTTCTCAAATCGTTCAGTCCTAAAAGGACTTTGCACTTCTGCAGAGTAAAAAGTCATTTTTCTGCTCTTTTTATTTGATGCATATGCTTGTTTCCGCCACGGAATTAAAAATGAAAAGTCACTGTTACCTCTTTTGCTGTAAACAATCTTCTATAGTTGCACTCCCCCAACAGAATCACTCTAGAAACTTTTCAAGTCATCTGTTGAAACTTCCTGCATTTTGTCATATCACAGTATATCGCAGAAAAACAAAATACAGCGATGCCTTTTTTTTTATGTCTACAATGCGTTCATGTTGCATTGCAGAGAATTCAATCCCACGCTTGTTACACTTGATCCGAAGCGAGCCTGATCACCTTAACTGTCAGGTGACATCTGCTCGAGCGTACAGTGTGATCGATGGAGCCTTTGCCGTTTAATTGCCCTTCCGAACAAACTCTATTGAATTGCGCTCTTGTTATTTTTGTTGGGGAATGTGGAATGATCTGCACTGAGTCTCTCTGCGGGCTAATTAATGATGTGCAAACGGCCCAAACGGAGCCCATTCTTCCGGCGCTCCGGCTACGTTTGTCAACACCTCCGCTGGAAAAGCGCACCGTGGGACCCGAAGCTGTCAGCGCCGATGCAATCCAGTGCGACGGACAGCTGCCACATCGATGTTCTCCTGCTGTGTAGCAGCTCGTTCACTCGGGTCAATCGCTTCAGCCAATGTTTCCGCCCAGTTGTAAACACAACTTAAGATGCAGCAAAATAGCCAGGTGAGCCATCGATCGGTGTCCATCAGTGTGTTGTTGAGTGGTTGTGTAAGTGAATGCAGGGAATAAGAAGTACGAAAGGGCTGCCGGTGATTGACGCAGAAATCACAATGTGTTCAGCATCAAAATACAGCGTCCAATCAGAGTGAAGTTAGACTGTGGCTTGGAGAGCAGCATCTCTCCGGGAGAGATGATCAGAAGCATTATTCAGCATCTCCTGCCAGCTATAGTGCGGAGAGGCCTTTGTTTGAAAAGTGGGGAGAACGATGAATAAGTCACCAACCCCTCGCCGCTCGCCTGAACTCCCAATGTGTTCTCGCTTGGGTTGAGGACAGTGCTGAAAAAAAAAAAAGTACTTAATTTGGATTTTTGTTTTGTTATCCAGAAAGAACAAAGACACTTGCTATAACTTCTATTTAAAAAAAAAATATATATATATATAGTGCGGAGAGGCCTTTGTTTGAGAACACTTTGCTGGACTGAAGTCAGGAGAACGATGAATAAGTCCCCAACCCTATAACAATCCCCAACAATTATAATATATATATTAATGGCATTGTATTATGTATATTGCTAGCCCTTAGGACAAATTTCTTGTGAAGTTCCTCATTTGTCTCTTTGGATAGTGTCCGCTAAATGAATAAATATAAATGTAATCAAAACTGTGTAATAATGTCGTAAAACAGTTTTTAGAGAATTTATGTTTTACAATGATTAATAATTAATCATTAACCTCAGAAAATGTTGTTTTTCCAGAAAAAATGGAAACAAGTCCCAGAACGTAGGCTCACTATTGGCCAGCATCACACACATGACCAGCGTCGGCCAATAGTGAGCCTGCGTTCTGACGTACAACACAGAAGCGCTGCGCTGTTACACTCCGTGAACTCACTCAGAGACACACAGAAGAAAATCAATAGTTGAATAAAGTCGTTATTTTTGTTTTGTTTTGCGCAGAAAAAGTATTCTCGTCGCTTGATAAAGTTTGAGCCACTGTAGTCACTTGGACTTTTTTAACAATGTCTTTAATAACTTTTCTGGGTTGGCAGATATCGATTACTTAGAAGCCTATGGAGGAAGTGAGACAGCTCTCAGATTTAATAAAAAATATCTTTAATTTGTGTTCTGAAGATGAAAGAAACTCTTACTGGGTTGGAACAACATGAGGGTGAGTAATTACTGACAGAATTTTCATTTTTGGGTGAACTAACCCTTTAATTTTAGCTTTGTACTTCCCAAAGTCCTCGAGTTCCTATAGCTGAACGCTGTGGCCCAGCGATGTCCAGATGTCTGGTTCCCAGTCTGTGTCTGTTCCGATCACATTATCCCCATGAGTTTTCATCCCACTCCAGCTCTTCTCTGTTCTACAGCGGCGTTCGATTTCTGTGCCGTCTTCTCTGAGCACGTCCATATCCTGCTCTTTTGAATTGATTCTGTCATATGGATTAGAGTCGTGAATCATTAGCGCCGACTTCTCCGCAGACGCTGGTTTGTGCTGTGAAGTATAAAAAGACCATATTACTGCCAAGAGCCCTGGGCTTTTTCTAACTGTGAGAGAGTATGAAGGTGCAAATAAGCCCTGCCGGGCCTGGCGAGCTCGGAGAAGAGGTCGTGCTTCTCTTCGCAGGGAAGACAACACACTGCAGAGCGACTGACTGAGCATCACGCTCCAAGATTATTATGAGATCTGACCCAGAGAGGAACCACGCTGAAAATGTCACATTTAAAATGGCCAGGCGAGAGAGAACTCCACAGACGGCGGATCTCACAGTCGGATAAGCTGGAAGTTGCAACGCTCCAGTTTTTTGCTTGTATTGTACAAATCAGTTTGGCGATATATTGAGTTTGACCTGCTCTTGACCTTGCGCTGGATGAAGCTGTCGGACTCGCAATTACCAGTCATTTCTGCAGGTGAGAGTTGTTCGCCTACGGATTTGAACCCACGTTACTATGGCACATGGGTACACGTGTTCACAGTTTGTCACCCCAGACGTTTTCGCCCCGTGTCCATCTGTGCGTTTCCACACGAGTCGCAGAGAGTGTGAAGGGGTGACGGAAGAAAAGTGTCGAGGGGTGGAGAGAGATTCTGCTGTATTGTTCATACACAGCAGAAATGCACATGCAATAATTCCCTGATCACTATGGAGCATTTTGCTGATTGCAATGCACAGGATTATTTTTATTTATTTTTTAAGTGTGTGCTTTTTGGTAACTCTTTACAATAAGGTTATATTTGTTAACATTAGTTAATTGCATAAGTTAACATTAGCTAACCATGAAAAATACTTCTAAAGCATTTTTTAAGCAACATTTACTAATACATTATTAAAACCAAAAGTTGTATCTTGTAATATTATTTAATGGACCTGAGCTAACATGAACTTACACTTTTATCAAGAAACATTATAAATGTAAGTGTCTCTATTATGCTTTTCCGGATATGACCATTCATGCAGTGTGTAATAAAGCTGTTTGTGAATGTAAAAAGCAAAGTTTTAAAGATCACATGCATGACAAATAAAGTGATTGACTCCTAAAAGAAAGAATCAATTCTGAACTGCAGAAACGAGTTTTTAGTAATTCCAGTCTCTCTTCCTGACATAACAATGTAACTAATTTGCATAATGCCAGCCTGTGCTCTTCATTGGCTGCCCGTGAACGAGGTCTACTTTGCCCCGCCCACAAACACTGTAGTTGTTGCTGAGACTGGAAGAGTTTTCGACATGTCGAGAATACGCTGTTTTCAGAGCTGTGAATCCACTTTGCTGCACTTCAAAAGTATATGAAGTATGTAAATAGAAGACTAGCACTAGAATTGATACGCGCAAAAAAATGAGTGACACCATCATTCGTATCACTGTGAAGATGATGGCCGTTTAGTTTCTAACATGCTGTAAGCTGTAGACCAATCACAGTGTGTCTGTTCTGTCTGACCAATCAGAGCAGAAGCAGGCTCACGGAAAGGAGGAGTTTAGAGAGACTGAATCTTCGAATTAACCGTTTACCGACTCTTGAGTCATAAGTTAATGTGCAATGCATATTATGAGAAAATTTTCATGTTTTTTTGACCTTGGATACATGCAAGTCTATTGTTGGAGACTCCATAACAAAATTAAGAACCTTTAAAATAGCATAATAGAGGCATTTTATAAGCCTTTTCCTTTGATTCTTTTTTATCCCTTATTCTTTAATTCACGTGTCTTATTCTTTATAAAAATCCCTCTGAATGATCACTGTGTGTGAAATCTGCTACATAAATAAACTTGCTTTGCCAACCTGTGGTAGATATATATATGAACGGCTAACAGTGGTAGAACTCTTTTATTTTATATTACACGGCAGGGGCGACACTTGGAATAATTCCATTAAATGTCCATATATCGTGATTTAAAATTACTCATACTGTGATTTTGGTCTCACCGCCCACCTTAGTTGACAATTGTTATCATGTCTCTAAAGGGAGCCGACAAGCTTCTAGTCATGTGTTCATATTTCTGTCCAACTCTTTCACCCACACAGCACATGGGATTGACATTTTCACTGAATGTTGTGCAATACTCCATTTTTGGAGGGTTTTTCTTTTCTTTAGAAGGACATGAAATGGGATTTGTGAAATAGCATCAAACTGTGTCATCCATTCATCTCTGATAGTGAAAATCTTCCTGAGAGTCACATAATTGAGTTGGGAGGGTTTTCTTTTCCATCCGAGCGGCAGAAACGTGAGGACGGCGGCGCCGAAACGCTTGTTTATCGGAGGAGCACAGCAGCGCTTTAGCTAAACACACTGTCCTCTGTTTTGGCAGGAAACTCTTGGAAAGTAGATTACAGTCACTCCAAAACATAGTTTGACAGTTTTCATACAAGAATGCAAAGGGTCACACACAAAAACACCCTCTTTTGAATTCTTGAAATGAAAACACAGATGGTGTGCTTACCTTTTTTCCATATGTTTCTATCTAATAAGATCAAGATCTTAGTCTGTTTTGATTTTACATCTTCACATCTCCATACATCCGCATATGTCCTTTGTTCCTTCCTTGTTTAATATTTCTCTTATTTTAGACATATTTTAATAGAACTAGTTTTTTTTTTTTTTTTTTTTTTTTTACGATACATTGTTTTAAGATGTTTTACAAAGAACAATCTTACAACCTATTTGCAGTTGAAAAAAGGTAATAAATCACAGTATATGTTATTGCAATACTCAGCACACTGCAATACAATCAGAATCGCAATAATATCATATTGTGGGGCCTCTGGTGATTCCCACCCCTAACACACACACACACACACACACACACACACACACACACACGTGACTGACATAATGACAAATACAAACCTTAACCAGAAATCAGACAGGAACATAACACCTCTTGCTTAACATGTTTTGTTTATATAACCCAATATCACGTATTACAATCCAAACAACATCCATCCAGTTTGGTTGAGCTCTTGAAAATACTGCCCTATTTTCCTATAAATCATTAGAAAGCTCTAAAGTTCTATTATAAAAATTAAATTATTATAATAAAAAAATCTGTGGTGGTAATTTCTTTTTGTCAGGAAATCGTATGCATCCACTGAGAGAGAGAAAAAAAATTCTCTACACTTTACTTTAAATTTTAATATTATTTTTGTTTTCTTATTATTATTTTAATATTTAATTATATATTATTATTATTTATGTTTTATTATATTATTATTGTATTATTTTTCCTATTTTTACACTAAATAGGGTGTTGTGGGCATTAGTGAGTACACATGTAAGGTCTGTTTCATTCAAACCCGGAGCCGCAGAAATAACTCAAGTGAGACTCATAGAAGTCATAAAACTTATGATGTTCCAGGAAATCCCTTATATGGACAAAGGCATCCAGATCTCGCTGTAGCAGAATAAAACACAGATATAGAGAGACCTTTTGACTAATGAAACATAAACATACGACTGCAACAATATATGGCTTATCTGTGTTCTTCTAGACATCTCGGGTATTTTCATAAGAATAAAGTATTTGCAGTATAATGCAATGCTTATCACCCTATATTATACAAAAAAATTATCAATCAATTCTGCCTTATTCTATGATATGAACTATGAAGCCACATCAGATCACAAAATGAAGTTATTTCAAACACTCGACTTAATAAACCTGAACTGTTAACAATATAACATCTATAATTTTACATCTATTTAACCAGCCTACCAGAGAGAATCAGGCTAAAATAGGCTCCATTTTCTGTAAAACATTTTTTGTTTTTTGTTTTGATTTTGTGGTGAAATATGATCTGGACATGTTTGTGAGATCCAGCCTGTCTTCTGCTTTGCTGTATGTTTTCTCTGTGTGTCCTCTCATCTAATGCATCCAGAGGAGCATCATTTAGCCTGGCTCGTCCTCATAGACACATACACATCCTCCACAGTGCTAATTAGGTGGGAAGGAAATGTTATGGTCCCGCTGATGCTTTTTCTCTGCATAATACGACGAGAGATCCTCTGTAATACGATCACAGGAAAAGAGGCATAAATAGCAGTGACTTGCACATTATGCAGAGTTAATAAACGGAGAATCCGTCTAAATCTGACTTCTGATGCCACGTATGCGGCTGGTTGGGGAAAAGGTTTTTTTTTGGGGGGGGGGGGCTAATTTATGATTCTTTTCTTGAGCTCTGAAGTAAAGTTTCAGCTGTAGCATAACGTAATGAATAATGCAGCACCACTTGTTCAACCCGAACGTCACCGAGAACAAAGACTTGAGATTTACAAGCTGGTAAACAGGCGGCAGATAGATCCATGTGGTGCGGCGGCTTTGTTCTGTGGAGACGTGAATCAAGCGTGCCGCTACATCAAAGCTGTGTCACCTGTGCTATATCTGCTTCATGAGACACAGTGTTCACCCTTTATTACTGAGAGGATCCTTTACAACGCACCCATCTGCAATAATACACCTATGTATAGATGAGGAAATCAGATGGAGCTTGTTAAATGTTTACCTGGATCTAGGGCTGTGCAATGACTAATATTGCAACTACTGCACAAATATTGTTCTAAATATAATATTCTTTAAGACTCATCTGATAAGCAGAAGTGCAAAGCATATTATGACTTGTTGACTTCGGAAAATGCATCTGGGATAAAAGTGTATTTTGTCTTGGCAAATATCACTGGCAGATATTTGTATGCAGATATAGTATAAATAATAGTTTTTTTATGTTTAGGGTTGGGTCTAGGGTTGGGTATCATTTTCAGTTGTATAAAAAATAGTGCTGTCAATCGATTAATCGCAATTAATCACATCTAACATAAAAGTTATATTATATTATGTGTGTGTGTGTGCATATATATATATATATATATATATATATATATATATATATATATATATTATAATATATATATATATATATATATATATATTATGTATACACATACACACACACACACACACACACACACTGTGTGTGTATATATATATATATATATATATATATATATATATATATATACACATACATACATACAGTACATACATACATACATACATACATATACTTACGGTCTCATTTTTTCCAGTTACTTTTCTCGTTTTCCCCACATGTCTTTGTTCAGTAAACCACAGATATTTTGCCTTAGCTGATGGTTAGCGCACGTCTGAGGCGTTTGTGCTGTAGTCATCAGAACGGCTCTTTACCAGTGCCGCTGATATACAGAAACCATAATCACACATCAGCACCACTGCCACCGCAACTGTCAGCGGCCACAACAAAGCGGAGCGCTGGCATTTCCTTCAGCCTTTAGTCTCTCCATGGAAAAGCAAAGCCATCACCTCTTTGGCATTCAGCTTGGGTGGATTTGTGGTGCCCTTTTTCCAAAAGCAGCGTCTGAGACCATCTCCACTGAAGCAGAGCTCCAATTAGAGCCGCCGGAGGAGACACAAGAGCTTCAGCCGGCACGCAGAGACACTATTCATGCTAAAATATATATATATATAACTATTAATTTGTATTTTTGTCCAGTTTTCCAGAAACATATATAAACGTCTTCAAAAACAAGATCAGTTTACAGGGGAAGAAAAATTGCTTAAGATATTAGGAGTTATTTTTTAGAGAATGAATTTTGAATTAAGATTGTTTTTCTTACCCTGTTGTTGGCAAATTGCAGTTTTTTTCTTCTAGTAACAAAAAAAAAATAAAAAAAAATAGGAGGTTTGTGCTTATAACCAGAAAATCTGCATAGTAATGATGAAAGCACAAGCAAAAATCTGCATATATATATATGCAGATATATATATATATACACATACACAGTTGCAATCGAAATTATTCAACCCCCATTGCAAATCAGGTTTATTGGCAATATTTACAGACTTTTAGTTGTTTGCAATGAACAAATCAAATAAAAGTAATTGAAATAGCTCAACACAACAAATGTTTCCCCAAATTCAACTGAAAATGTATATTTTAAGGACTTCTGCAGTCTCAAAATTATTCAACCCCATTCATTGGAAGCATCTTTAGTATTTAGTAGAACACCCTTTTGCTGTTGTGACCTGCTGCAAACGAGATGTATAACCAGACAGCAGCTTCTGGCAGCGTTTCTGAGGAATCTGAGCCCGTTCCACATGAGCAATGGCCTCCAGTTCAGTGATATTCTTGGGTTTGCTTGCTGCAACCGCCTCCTTTAAATCCCACTAGAGGTTTTCTATGGGGTTCAAGTCAGGTGACTGTGATGGCCACTGTAGAATCTTCCAGGACTTCTTCTGAAACCAAACCTTGGTGGATTCTGAGGTATGCTTGGGATCATTATCCTGTTGGAAGATACAATGACTCCCAAGCTTCAGCTTCCTCACTGACGGCATGACGTGTTCTCCTAGGATTTCCTGATAGTTCAATGAATCCATCTTGCCTTTCAAACGCTGCAGGTTTCCAGTGCCAGAGGATATAAAGCAGCCGCAGAGCATCACATGCTTAACTGTAGTCATTGTTCTTTACAGCTAATGCTTCATTCTTCTTTCTCTAGACATACCGCTGATCCATATTGGGGATTTGGGAAAACCACTTGAAACATTTGTTGTGTTGAGCTATTTCAATTACTTTTGTTTGATTTGTTCATTGCAAATATATTAATACTGTGCAATATATGTATTTTTTTTTAATACATTGTTTTAATAGTTTTGCAAGGCTGCATTAATTTATTCAAAAATACAGGTAAAAAAAAAAAATTATAATATTGTGAAATATTATTACAACTTAAAATATCTGGTTTCTATGTGAATATATTTTAAATTGTAATTTATTATTGTGACCAAACCTGAATTTTCAGCATCATTACTCCAGTCTTCAGTGTCACATGATCCTTCAGAAATCATTCATGCTGATTTGCTGCTTAATTATTATCAGTATTTATTGGTGCTCAATTATTAATATTAAATAATTATAATCAATTATAATATTAATCAATATAATTATTAATATTAATTATTTCTAACTTTTGACCGGTAGTGTATAAAGCATTTAATTTGATTAGTTGAGCTGCTAAAGTCCTTTTATTATATTATTGAAAACAGCAGTTTGTGCATGCTTTCATAATTATTATGCAGTTTTTGATAAGTCCATGTACATATATGACACATAGACATGGACTTCAGCTAGTATATGTTAGTATATGGACTTTAGCATAAATGAATACGTGTTTATGATAAAATTCCCTGAGTTCAATTTTAATGACCATTGACAATTACAATTCCTAAGCACTGGAGATGCTGAAGGACTCTCCTCTTGTCCAGGGCTCGTCCAAGCTTCAGTCGGCTGGTGAGAACCTCAGCACACACGCTTCATGTGGTTTAGTAAATCTCAGAAACAGAAGCTGACAGTCTGCCTTACTCCAGCCTTTTTGCAGTCTTGTTAAAAGAGCTGCCGTCTTGAAAGCATTCGTCAGACGCCGATGTGAGAGAAGGTGGAAGTGAAAAGCTCTGGATGCATCTTGGCTAGAAGGGCATGATGGGAAAAGATGCAATATTTCACTGCTCAGACTTCAACCAGGCCTTATACGACAGTTTTATGACAGTTTCTTCCATAAAAGTGCTGTGTGTATTTCATAGCCGCACAACATCCGCATTTCCATTGTCAATGACTGAAAATAAACTAAAATGAAGGGTTTGATATATTCATGCCATAGGAGAACCTTTTAAAGTTCCATTAGTAGATGTAGTAATAATAATAATGATAATAAATTCAAATGTTTAGTATTAAAACAATTATGTATTATTCGTTTTAAATGTATTATTATTATCTATTTTATATTATTTTATTCTTATTCAATAAGATTTAAATGATTAAAATACTATTATTAAATTATTATGAATCTATAACATTTTAATTAATAGTATATTATAATATGAAATGCTTGATTTTAACTAGTATTAATATTAATAATGACAATGGCTATTATTAGTATTTTTATTTATTTATTACAATTATTATTCCGTCATGTCATATAAATATTTCATTTATATGTAATATTTCTAATATATTCTTAACAATAATTATGGTCTTTTCTTTTCTGGTTCTGTTGAAATAACACAAGTGGAAGTTTGTAAGAAACACCAGACCTTTAGAAGACCTCAGTTCTCTTCTGGATAGACATTTAAATGAACTCTAGATGAAGTCAGAAAGCAATGGTTTTTGATTACCGATGTCAGCACTCCACAAACAACTCTATTTAATGTGTTTTCCGTTGTCTTATATCCACATCATTAACGTCTTCTGAATCTGCTTCAGTATTAAATGGACAGTCGCTCCTAAATGACGTCCCAGGATCCTCTGCGTTCACCGTGCATTTATTGGACTGATACATTTGTGGGTTGCATCCGTCGCTCCTTGTGCGAGCTGCTCATTTACGGCTTTATCTTCCACCGCTGTTTGTTTTCTGAGGTGCAGCCTCCAGTTTGATGGTTCGACAGCAAATGGCCTTTAAAAAGTCATTTGTGGCTCCTGAGCTGTGCGTAAGTGTCCTGTAATTAAATTGAAAATGTCTCCTCTGCCGGTGCGCAGTCAACTACTGCACACGCTGATGATGCTCACAGAGGTCAAAGGGCACATGCGCATCAATGACCTTCCTCCTGAGGCGCGTGTTTGCTCTGATGAAAATTAAATATTAACTGGAGGCTAGAGTTACTTGGTTTTTCTTTGACGATCTTCGCAGTGTGTGTGCTAGAGAGAATTGTGTTCAGGCTGATAGTGAAATGTCCGTGCCGTCTGCTGCCATACTGGATCAATACGGCAAATTTCCCACGACAATCAGGATCCCTGTATGTCAGATACCAATGCAGTTGAAGGAATAGTTCAGCCGGAGTGAGATTTCTCTCTGTTATTTATGCAGTTCTTGCATACAATGCCAGATCTTATCAACTATCAAGCTCCAAAAACGGTCAAAATGCAGCATAATAGTAGTCCATAATGAATGCATTATATTCTGAGCTCATGTAGTAATTTTGTACGAGGAGCAGATTGAAATTTAAGATATAAAAATAAAGATTTTCTTTGAATTACAGCTTGAAGTAAGTAAGGCTTTTAATACTGAAAAGTAGGTTTTACCATTTCAGTCTTTCTACTTCAAAATTTCACATTTAATACAATGTGTATTGCATAAATCATATGCATTACTTTTATGATGCTTTAGCATCATTCTGGAGCCTTAAAGCATCTCAATATGAATTCAAATCTTTCCAAACTTCTCTGGAAGAAAGAAACGCATACTCTTTGGAACGACATGAGTTAAAGAGAGTTGTATTATTTGCGGCACTGTGTCTTTAGTTTGTATTGCCCGTGCTGTCCTGGCATGTGAAGCCTCACAGATGTTCTTCTGTCTGGGACGGATGAGTCTCCAGCTATGGGTCATTAGTGATCTGTCTGATACGGAGTGCAGGGGGCCAATCAGCTTGTTCTTCTCATCTCAGCCCTCATTTCACTCCTGCACAGATGCATTAACCTGGAGATGTGCTGGCCTAGTTATAGCAGAGGGCACAGCATGACTCTCCAGAGCCCAGTGCTTTCAGCCAACTTTGACCTTCTACTGGTGACAAGTAGTGCACTCTTCCCATCGGTATACACAAACTCAGATTTATATATTATAACTTTTGTATGTGTGCATGTATGTTTTTATATGATTTTATATATATATATATATATATATACATACATACATACATACATACATACATACATACATACATTTATTTATTATTTTATACAATAAAGGAAGTATGTGTATATTAGGGATGCTAACGATTAATCGACGATAATAACTTGTCGATAACAACTTAATCGATAAAACAGGTCAACCGTAAAGCAGACACAAGGAAAAATGAAGCGAGCTAGTTGTTTGTGACCATTTTACGTTAAAAGGTTGAGTTACACCTTCATGACTATAAGTTTGCCTTTGCATTCGCAGAATTCTGTTTTGTGCAAATGGAAGTTGTGATATTGTGTTTATTTTGTGTAGGCCTATCTGATTTATTTAATATAGGATGCATTTGGGTAAGAATCAACGCTGTATAAAGTGCGCCGGTGATCATTTTCAGCGCATGTCTCTCAAACAGCGACTAATAATGACTATGATTGGCTCATGACACCTAGCAACACAGCTAAAAGTATTCTTAGGGGCCATTCACACAGAATGTGTATTTGCTTTGAAAAACGTGAGACGCGGGCATGGAATGGGGGAAAACGCAAGGTCTCGACACATTTTTTTTTAAAGTTGAACTTCTAAGTTGAGCGCCGCGTTTTTAGAATGCCAGGTCATGCGCGAGACGCTTCTAAAGACGCGAGTGCAACGGTTATACACGTCTGTTTACATTGAAAAACATGGAAATACGTGGAAAAGTAGCGCATTGAGATGGAAAAATGCGTTCTGTGTGAACGCCCCTTTAATATGTTTGACCTTATATTAAAAGTAGTTTTAAAAAAGCTGTAAGAGCTGCGATTGTGATGTTTGAGTTCAGGAGGGAGTGACGACGTGCGAAAGGGCCGTTTGCAAAATATGCTGTATTTTTATAATTTAGTTTATATATATATACATATATACTGTATATATATATATATATATATATATATATATATATATATATATATATATATACTGTATATATATATATATATATATATATGTTGAATGTCACTAAATGTGCATCTTAACAACACAGTGCCATATGGACAATTAGTCAGTATTGATATTAACGCTTCATTTCAATACAGGCATCAATGATCATAATGGTAACTTGCAGTTCATTGATTGAGTCAAATTTTTTATTTATTTGCCGCTCTGATCAATTCAGTTCAGTGTCTCAGAGTATTTTCGAACTATTCATTAAAAGAACCGACTCGTAAGAATCATTCATGCTGTAATCAGACTATACACAGGTTGCGCTGAATGTTTTGATTCGCTAAAAAGGACTGGCTCGTAAGAATCATTTGTTCGTCCTACATTATTGCAGTGTATGTTTGTTTTATTGAACAACTCAATAGAAAGATGTGTTCAGTAATTTTGCAGTACGGTATCATTTTATCACATTCAATACAGACTGCAAGCTCACATTCACAACTCGGATAAATATTATTTATTCTGGCTCTGAAGATCAATGTTGTTTTTTACCATGATAAGTTGCCACCATGTTGCTAAGGCATTGTTGTGGTTTCCATGGCTTTCCTGTGCTGTTGCTAAGGTATTCTGAGTGGTTTGCTATGTGGTTTCACCGTATGAAAAAGAGTCCTGCACCTTTAAGTCTCTGTGATATTCTGGTGTGGTGCTTCCTTCAGTGTAAATCTATGGGAGTTTTCTTCACCTGTTTTATGGCCCACCAGGTGAAGTCTGGTTTGGGACGAGTTGCACGTTGGAGTTTAATACTTAGATACTTTAGAGGTTTGGTAAAATCCCTAAACCTAAATCACAGCAATAATAGTGGCAAGCACCACTAAAAAGAGCTTAGATAGAAATATCTCTGTTATTTGCAGCCGTCTTACTTTGTGTAACAGCCGACATCAGCGTTAAAAACACATCTCGAAGTCTGTGCACGGTTCCATTCTGCTGCACCCCGTCTAGTTTAATTCACTTTTAAAGATGACCTTGTCACTGAAAAACTTGATTGTGTGGATTCAAGGCACTTTGAATGTCCATTCTGAGTGAATTTGATAAATACAGCAGCTGCATTTGAAGCATAAACTGTTGGTGAAGTTTTCTGCACCTGCTAAAAGGAAAAGTTTGAACACCCAGATACCAGACAGCTAAAAAACATTTTTTTTTTTTTCTTATTTGATCATTAAATCAAATACATTAAATATACAGTATGTTGAAGTCATGTGATGACTATATATCATACTACAGTTTAGAATGTTTATCATTGCATATTTTGCATACTTAAAGATTAGTTCACTTTCAAAAAAAAGTTTGCGGATAATTTACTCACCCCGATGTCATCCAAGATATCCATGTCTTTCTTTCTTAAAAGAAATTAAGGTTTTTGAGGAAAACATTCCAGGATTTTTCTACACAGAATGGACTTCAATGGCAACCAACTATACCAATGTTCAAAGAAGGTTCAAATGTCCGTCTCAGTGCAGCTTCAAAGTCTCTACACGATCCCAGTCGAGAAATAAGGGTCTTATCTAGCAAAACAATCTGTCATTTTCTAAAAAATAAATATATATATGAAGAGTTCAGATGCAAAAGCCTCTAAGTGCCATCTGAAATGTTCTTCTAGAATGATCATTTTTATCAAGCTCATATATTTAAGTTCAGTAATTTCACTTAAATGACAATTAATAGGTAATTTTCATTGGCATTTAAGTGAAATTACTGAACTTAAATATACAAGCTTGATAAAAATGATCATTCTAGAAGAACATTTCAGATGGCACTTAGAGGCTTTTGCATCTGAACTCTTCATATATATATATATATATATACTTTTTCACCACAAATGCTCGTCGTGTACCATCTCTGAGATGCGCCACACATTGCGTCATCACGTTGGAAAGGTCACGCGTCACGTCATCTATCTAAGTTATTTGTCTGTGTACTCCGGTTCAGAAAGGTAGGGAAGGGCAAAAAAGTCCATCTCATTTTCTCCTCCAACTTCAAAATCGTCCGACATCTTTGTTTTAATTTATTATTATTATTTTTTTTATTTTTGTTGTGACCTTTCCAACGTGATGACGTAATACGCATCTTAGAGATGGTACAAGACGGGCATTTGTGGTTAAAAAGCTCCTCATTTCAAGGTCAAGGTCTGGTGTTACTTACAAACTTCCACTTGTGTTATTTCAACAGAACCAGAAAAGAAAAGACCACAATTATTGTTAAGAATATATTAGAAATATTACATTTCTGTTTTTTTTTATTTTTTTTTACCGATTGTTTCGCTAGATAAGACCCTTATTTCTCGACTGGGATCGTGTAGAGACTATGAAGCTGCATTGAGACGGACATTTGAACCTTCTTTGAACATTGGGATAGTTGGTTGCCATTGAAGTCCATTCTGTGTAGAAAAATCCTGGAATGTTTTCCTCAAAAACCTTAATTTCTTTTCGACTGAAGAATGAAAGACATGGATATCTTGGATGTAAATTATCCGCAAACATTTTTTTGAAAGTGAACTAATCCTTTAATCTACATGTTTGGGGTTGGTAAGATTTTTAAAATGTTTTTCAACAAAGTCTCTTCTTTTGCCAAGGCTGCATTTATTTGATGTAAAAAAAAAAAAAAAAAAAAATTTTTTATAATAATTTATTCCTGTGATCAAAGCTGAATTTTCAGCATCATTACTCCAGTCTTCAGTGTCACATGATCCTTCAGAAATCATTCTAATATGATGATTTGCTGCTCAAGAAACATTTCTGATCATTATCAGTGCTGAAAACACTTAATATTTTTGTAAAAGAACAGCATTTTTTTATAATAGAAATCTTTTGTAACATTATAAATGTCTTTACTGTCACTTAAAACTAATAAAAGTATTCATTTCTGTCACTAGCAGTGTCTGACTGTTTGGTGCAAAAAACCTGGAGAGCATGTGAAAAATGTGCCAAACGTTTCAAAAATGAGTCCTTTGAATGTGTGATTCTGAAGAGACACTTGCACAGATGTGTTTGCTACAGCGCAACAGCAGTTAACAGTTTGGTGTTGTTTTATCTTTCAGATATTTAAGCAGAAGGTGTTGGAGCTAGGCGAGAAGTTGTTACCCGCCTTCAACACACCCACCGGCATTCCCAGAGGAGTCATTAACCTGGGCAGGTGAGCATCCCATGCAGCTTCTACCTGTCTGCGCACCTTCCCGTCTGTCGGCCCGAACCCGGCTAGACGCTTCCATTCACAAAGCCATATGCCTCGAATATTACCATTTCTTTCTTGTTTTCCGAGCGAAAGCTTTCTGGCACTCCTGTCGCCCACCTGGCTTCCATTAGTCCTCCAGCTCGCTCTGACAGCTGCAGGCAAATTTAATTAACTGATTCTCACGCTAATTCCAGTTAGATGAGTAACAGGAGCCGGTCCCACAGATGGGCTGGGAGAAAGCGGGTCCCGGTGTGGCACTCGGGTTAGTCTTGGTGACACAGACCGAACACACGTCACTACGCACACGCTCTTATTATGACATTCACACTACCGATCAGAAGTTTAGAATTATTAACATTTTGTGATGTTTTTGGATGCTTATACTCACCAAAGCTGCATTTATTTGATAAAAAATACAGTAAAAACAGTAATATTGTGAAATATTATTACGGTTTAAAATAGCTGTTTTCTATGCGAGTATATTTTAAAATTTAATTTATTCCTGTGATCAAAGCTGAATTTTCAGCATCATTACTCCAGTCTTCAGTGTCACATGATCCTTCAGAAATCAGTATAATATGATGATTTGATGCTCAAGAAACATTTATTATTATCATCAATGTTGAAAACAGTTGTGCTGCTTTTTTATTTTTGTAATAATTGTATTATTGATGTAATCATACATCACAATATTACTATTTTTACTGTATTTGTTTTTATCAAATAAATGCAGTCTTGGTGGAGCATGAGAGGCTTCTTTTAAAAAATATATAAATGAAAAACTTAATTATTCCAAACTATGCAAGTGAATGTCAGTAAGAGTTGAAGTCAAATCTGTGACAACGTTAGTTAGATGCCAGGCAGCATTTAAGGCATCAAAACATTTATACCTCATTTTGTTCAAATTCCAGTGCAGCATCACATGCATAATTCAGGCAGAAGGCAATAATAAATGTGCAATAATTGTCTTCAAAAATCAAGCATTGATTTTTTAAATATAAGTGTTACTCAGCGTAAGCTACTCCGCATCATTCTGTTTCTTAATATTAAATCTGCTTTAAGCCATTTCTCCCACCGGTGAAACTATCCACCATTTATTTAACAAACATTTTGATTTTTCCGACAAAAGTTTTTCACTTTCCTCTTCCTCCCCAGACTTCAGCGCTATTGATCTTTCTTTCAGAAGGGAAGCGGTGCGTGGCTCGCTTTCACAATAAGAACCAGAAACAAATAATCTTGTGAATTAGTTCCACAGTTTCACCGAATGTATCCTGCAGGGAGGAGCGAAGCCCGAGTTCATTCAGCATCTCGGTCTCTCCATTTCTCTCTCTTCCCATTTTTCCTCTGCTCAGTTTTTTCCCATGCAGCAGGAGTGAGTCCAGAAGCAGAACAGTTGAAATTTTAATGACATTTAATCAAAATGAAGAATAAAATGCTCTGGATGTACTGTTCTAACTGTTTTTAAAATATTTACGTTGTTGCACTTTTTCCAGATGGTCTATTACAGCTTTAAGTGTTTGAATCCCTGGCAAATGAATTGTTAAAGCACTGTTTGTTGGTTAATAAGATCTTAAGTCAAACTTAATCAGGTTTTAGACAAGGACATAGTTCTATAACTGCTGCGATGTCAGTCACCAATCACATTATTACTGCATTGGATGTTAGAAAATCATGTGTTGCACTTTATATTGATTTATCCAAAGCATTTGATTCTGTGGATCACAGTCTTCTTTTCCATAGGCTAAAATGTATAGGTTTTAGTAATACAGTGCTGAAGTGGTTTTTTAACTATTTGACTGGAAGAACTCAGTGTGTAAAGGCAGGTGTTCCTCAAGGGTCTATTTTGGGACCAATTTTATTTTCTATTTCTATAAATTAACTTGGTGTAGGACTAGAGCCAGCAAATTAATACTATTATGCATATTCTATAATATGGCTCCATCTGTAAAAGTGGCAATGGACTCCTTACAGACTGCTTTTAATTTGGTTCAGACTTCTCTTGTTAACTTAAAATGTGTGCTAAATACCAAAAAGACCAAATTTATTATTTTTACGCGATTGACACTTAATGGTTTTATGATTAAAACTTTTGATAGCACTCATCTTGAGAGGGTTGCCTCTTATAAATATCAGTATTGTTTTGTGAAATATGTAAACATCCTTAAAAGATCAATTTGCATGAGAAGCCAAACTTTGTAGCATAAAATCTTTCCACCAATGCTTTTTTTTAACACCTTAATAAAATAAATGCATCAGAGCCATGCTAAACAGTTTGTGTACATCACATAGCATCTGATATGTGAAACAGCTTATTCAGGACAGTAGTATATAAAAAATAGCATGCACTTTTTATGATCCCTCTTATTTTGTTAAAACGATTAACATATTCTGCAAGTGTGTAAACTTATGAGCAGAACTGTAAATGCAACTTTTTGGTGGTGTGCATGTCAATTCTGTGCAAACCATCTGAGATGTTCCTAGATGGAATAAATTTGAATGTTAAACCTCTTTTTTAAAAATTGCATCATTGATTTTGCATTAAGCATGTAATGTTCTCGTGTGGGATGAAGTGAAGGCTTTTAGCACGTCTGTGTTAAACAGTTCCTCCCGTTTCCACTGCGCTCATTTTCCCAGCAAATGACAAGTGCGCTGGCATCCGCTTTCCATGGTTTGGTGCTTTGTTGCCATGGCCGCACTGTTACCTGCCTGGTTGCCATGGCAGCGGTGTGGCGTGGGTGTTGGTGCTCACTGTGCCTGGTTTGTTCTCTGTTGCAGTGGCACCAGCTGGAGTTGGGGCTGGGCATCGGCCGGGAGCAGCATCCTGGCAGAGTTCGGGACGCTCCACCTGGAGTTCGTTCACCTGTCCCAACTGTCTGGAAACCCAGTGTTCACTGAGAAGGCAAGAGTCATTTGTCTTCTGATGATTTACATTAATGTTGTCACCATACCAATATTTCAGTAGTCAGTAAAATGTCACGGTTCTCACAGTACTATTCGAAAATTAAATATAATAATCATTAATAGCATTTAAATTAACTAATTTCATTTAATATAAGTAAATAATACATTAAAACATTAGCATGTAGCCTTTAAATATTGTTCAGTTAAACATTCAATATATAAAACTGCATTTAAAAAATCTATTGAAAAGTTAGTAATAAAATGAAGGGGAAAAAAACACATACGTTTATGGTGCGATGATGTAAAACTATTGGTGGAGGTCTTGCTCTGGAGGCGGTCATATGCTAATGAATTTCCCTTTATGATATCACAAATCCCACAATATCCAAATGTGCTGTTTTTGGAGCTTGATTAAATGAATGCTTTGTTGATAATGAGGTGGACGTTTTAAGCTGTGAAACTTGCAGGATGTTTTAATGGTACAGAGATCAAGGCAATTTTGATTTCTCATATCATGACCCCTTTAATACTTAATGCATGGATCAGTTTTGACATATTCAAATTATGAGCAACTGAGTAAAAACTCTCATTACAATCCAAATTTTGGTACTCTGTAAGTATTGACTCGGTACCGAAGTACTGGTGCGTTTGACAGCACTAATTTACAGTGAGAGGACAGGATACGGGCATTGAATGAACTGTGTGGTTTTGTCTTTTTTATCAGGTGATGAACATCCGAAAGCTGTTGAACAAAATGGAGAAGCCTCACGGTCTATATCCCAACTTCCTGAGTCCCGTCAGTGGAAATTGGGTGCAGCGTAAGTAATATCTCAGTGATTTTAAATCATTTGAAACAAACAGCTACTACACTGTTATTGGTGGCATTATCAAATTAGCCGAACAATTTTTGTCTTGTTTCCCTGTAAAATATCTAAACATCCTTAAAAGATCATTTTGCATGAGAAGTAAAACTTTTTAGCATAAATGCTATTCATGCTTTGAACAATAAAAGTTCCATAAAATAAACTTAATTTAAAATATTTTCCCAGACAACAAATCCTGATATCTTGTGGAGTTTTGTCTTGTTTTAAGAAGGTTTTTCCTGGAAAACAAGACAAAAATACTGATTAAGAAAGACACATTGAGTCCACATCTGCATTATACCACCAATGCATATTTAATAAAATAAGTGCACCATAGCCACATTAAACTTTGGTTATTTTGACGATCATGGTTTCCCATGATTGGAGGTATGTGTAAATGCAACTTCGGTGGTGTGCATGTCACTTCTGTGCAACTTTTATTGTAGAAAAATGCTTTAGATTGTTGGATTGGCGGCATTATCAAATTAGCCAAAATATAAAAAAAAAACTAATGTGCAAGGTGTGATAGATGATAGGTTTTTGCTAATTACAGCTGTTCCTATTCTCTGGAAAACGCTTGTGTGTGTGCGTGCGCGTGTGTGTGTGTGTGTGTGCGTGTGCTTGCGTGTGTCCGTGTGTGTGTGTGTGTGTGCACTTGTGTGCGTGTGTGTGTGTGTGTGTGTGTGTGCGTGTGCTTGCGTGTGTCCGTGTGTGTGTGTGTGTGTGCGCGTGTGTGCGTGTGTGTGTGCGTGCGTGCGCGTGCGTGCGCGTGTGTGTGTGTGTGTGTGCGTGTGCTTGCGTGTGTCCGTGTGTGTGTGTGCGCGTGTGTGCGTGTGTGTGTGTGTGTGTGTGCACATTTTATTTGGGCCTTCCCATCATCCAACACTAAAAACCTTTAATTATTGAGACTCTAAAAAATATATATATATTTCCAAATATTCAAATGTACTGTATTTGTAGATTTGCATGGCCTGTGCACGCCTAGAACAACGTCAAATTATGAAATATTTGTAAACAATGTTTCCCACAATATTCACACCGAGGATGATGCCAAGTGTTTTGCCATTCTCATGCAGTTCTCTCGTTCTAAGGCAAAGAGTTCAAATCTTCTTAGTAAAATATTTCAAACTTGTAAAGATGTAGTATTTTCATTGGAACAAGCGTAAATGTGGTGGAGTGTGTCCAAACGTTTTACTGGTGTGTTGGACATGCATTTGTTTTTGTTTCTGTTGGTTTATCAGTGGCTGGTGCGCTGGGTCATGAGAGCGGCTCTCACAAGCTCCATCTTTGAGTTTCACAATGCAATTATTCTGGCATCCATGACATCAACTGAGCCAGTGCGGCTCTCCTGTCAAGCAGGGACACGAGCCCACAGCCAAGAGTTATTAAAATGATAATAAATCCCATTACCTTTTGGAAATTGAATCTTTCATATTCACCTGAAAAACAGGGGAAACATTTTTTTTTTTCCTTTATTAGGGTGAATGTAATCTGCAACTGCAGCACTAATTGGTGTAGCATGGGAATGTCTAATGAGTCTCAGAGATATGGAGAAGAGACCGCGCGCGACACACTCATTCTGATTTGCATATGAATGGAGCGAAGGGCGGATACAAACATTCCTGGCATTATGTTTGTTGATTCCGATTATAGTACCAGGATCATCCCTGAACCGAACACAATGAAGGGTGTGCATATAAATAGAAACCATTCACTTCTAATCCTGGCATTAGAATAACAGAAATAACTGAATATCACGAAACCTGCTGAGATTACGCCTGGGAGATATTTAACCTCAAAATTAAAAATAGAGAAACAAAATTCTATTTAATTATAAATAAATTGTAAAAATATATAATAAAAAAAAATATTTTAAATATATATATATATATATATATATATATATATATATGTAAGGAAAGGAAAATTATAAATATGTATAATTGTAAAATTATAAATAATTGCTTTACTTAAATATATGTGTGTGCTTGTGGTGTGCGTGTGCACGTTTTTGCGTGTGTGTGCGGGTATGCTTGAGGTGTGTGTGTGCACGTGCGTGTGCGTGCGTGTGCGCGTGTGCGTGTGTGTTTGTATTGGCCTATTTTAGGACCATCACAAATTTCTTTGAGTGCAGTTATCTTTACTGTGTTGACATATTTCCTGTTGAAACAGGAAGTTGAAGCTGGACATATCAAACTGCAATACATAATGTAAAAAAAAATCATATTGCCCGTAAAAATAGGCTTAATTTTCTTCATTAAAAATATTTTGTATCATAATTTTGGGGTTTCAGAGTTGTTGTCGTGTTCTCTTTTTCTCAGATCATGTCTCGATTGGAGGTCTCGGGGACAGTTTCTACGAGTACCTGATCAAATCCTTCCTGATGTCAGATAAGACTGATGAGGAGGCCAAGAAGATGTACTACAGCGCTATGGAGGTATGGAAATATCATTCATAACATTCACCACTTTGATTGATCATTCTAAACCTTACCAATGGCATTTACAAAGCATTATTTTATTATGCTATCATTTATTTTTCTTGCAATTTAGTTGCATGTACTATTTCTGCTCTTCAGTATGTTCAGAAAAAAAAGAAAAGTGTGTAAGTGTGTAAAATAGATTAGTTTAAGATTAGATTCGCCTCTCGACTCGCGCTCATCCTGATCCAAGAGCTCAAATCTAACCGTGATACGGAGAGAGCGAACACACTCTCACTCATTATCACTTCATTTGCATATTAGCGTTCTCATTAGATAATGTTTCCCTTGAAAAATGTGATCTGCCAAGATATTAATTACATTTATAATCAGAAAAGGGCACTTTCATCAGCCTAATGTTAATAAAATGTATAACATGTTTTCATGTGTACAGTGCTTTTGATTAATTTTAGAGGTTGTGTTGGTGGAATTGTTTTCAAAGTTGATGTGAAATATTTGCTAGCCAGACACTTGATGATATTTGAACTCTGTGTCTTGATGATGAATTTTGATTTCATGTGGGTTTAAGTGGGTTGTATACATTTGATGATGCAAAATGGAGAAAACCGATGACACAACCATGGAGAAAAACCTTCAGAAGAAGTTTTGTTTGGGACTTGGAGAGGAAGACGCAAAGAAAGAGCAGAGCAAAACAAAACGATGAGTCATTCGCTATTGATCGTCCATGATGGCTTGTGCTGTTTTGTGCTTGTTTTAAGAGGCGAAAACATAAAAACGCAGAGGGGAGAGACAGATTTCAGCAGACTCTCTGAAATAAACAGCACTGAGATCTTTTCCCATATAGTCTTTGGCAGATTTACACACCTTCAAGTGTCAAAGTCCCGATAGAATCTCAATGAGGCTTGACTTCAATTCACCACGCATGCAGCGTACTGTCGTATACTATACATAAAACATTTTATGCATAAATGTCGGCACCTAAGGCAATATATGCACGCTGTCCCAGTTTTATATGTGCATGGATTCAAGCTTTATTGAAATCCAGCGTCGCCTTGATTTCAAAGCACTTTACAAATCTAACGGATGTTTCATCCACTCGTACACAAAACACGTCCATCCATCTGTTTTTCATAGGAAGCGTGTGCGACTGCGATTAATAGTTGCGTTATCTTCAGCATGCATGTATCGTTTCTCCACCGCTGGTGGTTGAAATGGTGCCTATGTTTGTATTCATCATTTCCCTGTCAATGTCCAGGCCATCGAGACAAACCTGGTGCAGAAGTCTCCGGGCGGATTGACGTACGTGGCCGAGTGGCGAGGCGGCATCCTGGACCATAAGATGGGGCATCTGGCCTGTTTCTCCGGCGGGATGATCGGCATCGGTGCTGAAGACGGGCCGGAGGGACAGAAGCAGCACTACCTGGATCTGGCAGCTGAGATCACTCACACCTGCCACGAGTCCTACAGCCGCTCAGGTCGGTTCGCTGAGAGAGACGGGGTTATGTCTGAATGGTCTCAGGAAACAATGTTAGTTGGAGTTGGTGAAAATACTCCTCATTTATAGTAGGAACTGAACAGCAGTGCTCCTAAAGCATTCCTTCGACTCTTTAAAATGCAGAACGTGCATGCCAGTTTTATTTTAGTATCAGTAATATACTATTATAGTATATTTATTAATAATTTGAATTCGTTTTTTTATATTTTGTTTTAATTTCAATTTCAAGTCATTTTGTTTCTGTTTGTCATTTTTATCCATTTTTGTACATAATTTTATTTATTTTTATGTATCTTTATTTTCATTTTTGTAATTTTAGTGCTTAACTAAAAACCCAAATCTATTAAAGATAGTTTTAGTTTACTGAAATAAGGTTCTAAATAATTTAAATATAAGATGAAAAACTAACTAACCGTAGAAGTAGAAGTACTAGAATTTGTGGAAGCTTGTTTCTGCTACAGAATAAAACATTTTAAAAGATAACTGCAACTAGATCTGGACTTTATAACTCTCAGTTGCGACTTTATATCACACAGTTCTGACTTTATATCTCGCAATTCTGAGAAATAAAGTCAGAACTGTGTGATATAAAGTCGCAATTGCAAGTTATAAAGTCAGAATTGTGTGATATAAAGTCGCAATTGCAAGTTATAAAGTCAGAATTGTGTGATATAAAGTCGCAATTGAGAGTTATAAAGTCCAATTCTAAGGAAAAAAGGTCTTTTGGAAATTTTATGGAAGCTTGTTTCCACCATAAAACATTTTAAAAGGTAATTCTATCTCACAATTGCAAGTTTATATCACACAATTCTGACTTTATAACTCGCAATTGCGACTTTTTTATTCTGTGGTGGAAACAAGCTTCCATAAAAATGACTAAAACTGAAATAAAAATAAATGTACGCTATACAGAAAAAAAAAAAAAAACTGGTAAAACTTTACATTTGTTAACATTAGTTAATGTATTAACTAGCATGAACTAACCCTGAGCAATATATTTGTTACTGTATTTGTTAATCTTTGTTAATGTTAGTTAATAAAAATCCAGCTGTTCATTGTTTGTTCATGTTAGTTCACAGTGCATTAACTAATGCTAACAAATACAACATTTGATGTTAATAATGTATTAGTAAATGCTGAAATTAACATTAAAAAAAATTAATAAATGCTGTAGAAGTGCAGTTCATTATTAGTTAATATTAACTAAAGTAGTTAAATAATGTTAACTAATCAAACTTTATTGTAAAGTGTTACCAAAAAAGGCATAAAATGCATGCTGAAAATATAAGAAAAGCTGATTTAAAATATGAATTAATAGTATGTAAACGCTTCTAAAATAAAGCTGGAATGATGTAAAACGGAGGGTTGCAGTTTAGTTAGTAAGGGATTTGACTCCTACTGATCTGTGAGAAAACGTTGAAAGGCAGCTTCCCCAGAAATATCCCTTTGTCTTATCTTTTTCTTCATGCTTCCAGCTTGTCTGTGTTACTGAAAATCCAATCTGTTGCCGCTCAGATAGAGGAAGGCCATTACTCTCCCGGATAATCACAACCTCTTTCCTCAGACTGTGTTGGTTTCTCAGACATCAGAAGCAAACAAATGAGATGAAGTCCAACCTGGTTGGGATCAAAAGTCTTCACAGCGCTCTCATCAAGAGATACAGCAGGAGTGAAATAACATGTTTGATCTCGTCTCTGCACACAATTTCTGACCTCGCGTCTCTCTTCAAATATAACACGGCTGAACAACATATGAATCAATCTCACCAAACCTGTTGAGAACATTTAAAAAGACAAATGATTTTAGGAACATTACGATTTCTTTAATTACAATTTTGTTTAATGACAAAGATATTTTCACCCCAAAATTCTCATTCCCCAAAATCATTATTGTGAAAACATTAATTTTCAAGTATTTATATATCATTGTTGTATTTCTTGTATTGCCTTTAAAGGGATCAGTACAGCTTTGTATCAGTAGAAAACCTGTAGTATTTTCGAATTACCCTGCTTCCCTCCCTCATATCCCCCTGAGACAAGAGATTTATGTATTTTTTGTCTGGAAAAAATTCTCAGATGACGCAAAAATCGTCATTTTGCGTCATCGGAGGATTTTCTGGCCAGAGGCGAGAGACTACAGCCAGTAGGTGGAGCTGTCCCGCATGTTTTCAGCCCGCCCATAGAGGGTGGGATCTCATTCACAGAATGTACACAGACAGTGTCAGCCATCTTTTTTTTGGAAGCTAAGCTAGCAGGCTCTTGTTCTGTGGAGAAAGCTGAGTATTAGGGGTTACCATCCTCTTTTTCCCGGACATGTCCGGCCGTCGAGATCGTCCAAAATGTCCGGGATTCGGCTTTTGCTTTCTGCGGTCGCCATTCATTGTTTACATGCACACCTTTTGTTTCAATCTAACTGAATTCATTCCGACTGGTGAATCTGAATGTAGTGTTTACATGAACGCTAAACAAGTGATCGGTTGATGTGCGTTTTAACATTGCAAAGAAAATTCCCGCTCCTCCGTGAGAGATACGAGACCGGTACGTCTCACAGGTGTCGCTCATCAGTAATCCCGCCACCGGCCTCGCGCCGTTCTCCCGCGGCCCTCAGCCTCGTCCTGCTCGCCACAGTAAACATGATGAATGGCGACTGTAGAACGCAAAAGCTGAATCCCGGACATTTTGGGCGATCTCGAAATCCCGGGCAGACTCGTCACGGAGACTCACAATAAAACGGCGTCTTTTAAGTTTCGAGTCAACTAGTAGCCTAGCCTAGTTGTTTAACTGCGCACTCTTACCGGTAGGCATGGCTTGGGAGTGGCCTCGTAGGGCAGCGAAGCAAGTGCATTCTGGGAGTTGTCTTTCATCAACATCTGGCTTTTCTCAGTCTAGAAGGCTCCAAATTCACATTTCTACTACATAAATGACCCATTTTAAATACACATTCATCTTTCCAGAGGTGAAATATCCCTTTAAATAATTATTAATTTTATTACTGTACTACAGTAAAGCGAAATCACTGTATTAAAATGTGAATCTAATGAGAATCTTTTTTAAAGATGCTGTAACGTGGGGAAAATGAGGAATGAGAAATGAGAGATGCAAATAAGATTTGATGAAAATAAGAGTCAGAATAATACAAATAATAACAAAAACCGCAAACAACACAAGGAGCAGAACTGAGACACCAAATAAATAGCCATACATTACAAGACCTGACAATCAATACTGGAAATACTGGGAAATACTGTCTTATGTTTTACTTTTATTAACATATTCTCTTCATTATAATATGCCCGAGTGTGCCATGAAGCTCAAAGAAGCTGTTATATGAAACAGGTTTGGAGAAACGCCGTGCCATATATCGAGAAGTGTCATATTAATGTTGGCGATAAATGCTTCCCCGTGGGAGAAGCGGCATCACCGTAACATAATCACTGGCATACTACACTTAAATACAACCACCACGCCATGCTAAATATTGTTCCAGGATGAAGTGGTGTAATATTGCTAAAGAGACGAGGAATTGAGACAAAACAAACCGAAATCAGTATGCAAATTAAAATGTTTATTCAGAAGAGTGTTCTCTCAGACTGGAGCTGCTTGTAATTTTAGATTTAAGGGGCATAATGGGATACATTTGGGTTTGTTACTGTATGTTATGTTCTGCATTGTGTTTTTAAAAAGACGTCCTCACAGACCGGCTGGTGATCATAGTTTGCACAAACCACACACACATTTGTGTTTACTACCTCAGGTTTCTCCATGCTGTAAAAACACAAAGCTCATCGCATCTGCTAGTATTTACACCATCTGAGGAATCATTATGAGGGAGATTAAAGACTAACTAGCATCTCTGTTTTTAGTGCATATAACACTTTTAGTGAGAGCAATAGACATGCTTTCTGTTTTCTCTGTAACACTTTACAACAAAGTTTCATTTGTTAACATGAACTAACAATGAACATTACTTCTACAGCATTTATTAATCTTATTTGATGTTAATCTCAAGTTCTCAACATTTACCAAGCGGGTTATCTTCATCTATTCTGTGCACGTTAATGTATCGCAGGTTCATCTTGTGTGGAATAAATTTGTAGCATGTGAATATCGCAATATAACTTGCTTGGCTTCATAAAATCATTCTATGAATGTGATTTTCAAAAATTCACAGATCAATGGCATAAAGTCAACCAGCCGTAGTGACTTGCCGTCCAGCGATTGACACGTTGTCAATGTGAATGTACTTTAATGCAGAGATACACATGAAAACCACCTTAATTAGAAAGTAAAATACTGTTATTGTTTTGGCAATGTGAAATTTGTTTCACAACCCATTTTATTGTAGTGTGACAGTGTCAAATCGTATTGTGATTGGATTGTTAGTGTATCCGAACAGAAATAGGTTATTGGAGTTTCAGATGTTTTTACATTGCAATGAATTATCAATACATTATTTCCTTTAAGAATAATGTGCATTGATTAATCTTTCACAATAAGACCAGGAACAGTATTTAGAGTCAGTGTTTAAACGTTTTTCTATGTCAACAGCCACCAAACTTGGTCCAGAGGCTTTCCGTTTTGATGGAGGAGCGGAGGCCACAGCCACCCGCCTGAGTGACCGCTACTACATCCTGAGGCCAGAGGTCATCGAGAGCTACATGTACATGTGGCGTTTGACCCATGACCCCAAGTACAGGGAGTGGGGCTGGGAGGCGGTGGAGGTGTGTGAGACATCTGTGAAATCAAACAAACACATATTCAAAATTGAATGTGAATATTGAGGCTATTGGTAAAAAAAATATGGGTTTTCAATAGCTGAAAGTATTACCCCGATATTAAAAATGTGGTTACAGAAAATAGCATATTTTTTAGCAATAATGGATGGGATGGATGGATGGATTCATGGATTCATAGACCGATAGATTCAATAATACATACATATATGGATGAATGGATGGATGAATGAATGAATGGATGGATGGATGGATGGATGAATGAATGAATGAATGAATGAATGAATGAATGAATGAATGAATGGATGGATGGATGGATGGATGGATGGATGGATGGATGGATGGATGGATGGATGGATGGATGGATGGATGGATGGATGGATGGATGGATGGATGGATGGATGGATGGATGGATGGATGGATGGATGGATGGATGGATGGATGGATTTATAGAGCGATAGATTCAATAATACATACATATATACATGGATGGATGGGTGAATTCATAGATCGATATATTCAATGGATGGATATAGATAGACACACAACCTTCTGTACTATATTTGATAATGCAGCGAGAGGTTGAGGATCTCAAGGTCTTACATGGCACTTATTCGCATTAGCTTTGGTAAATGAATGGTTGGCTATGGCTGTTCTATTAAATATAGCTCATGTTAAAGCGCTGCACTCCCTCCAACAGACTGACATGTTAATTACTGGGTGCAGGAGGTGGAGAGGAACGCAAATGCATTTGTCAAATACATCTTCAAACCAACTCATGAGACAATCCTAATTATAGTCTAGATGTCTACCTTTGTTTGAGGTTAATAGAGCATTAATTTGCCATGTCAGCTCTTTTTTTATTCACTGCTCAAATTTAGCGGTAAATCTTCTCCACTTAGAATAGCAGAAATAAAATAGGGAAAAAAAATAGCAGTTATGTTTGTCACGAACTGCTCCGAGACAAGAAGGTTGAGGATCCAAATGCAGTATTTATTGAACAGGGTAATCCAAAGATGTAATCCAAAGTACAGGCAAGGTCAAACACAGGCAGGCAGTCCATACAAACAAACACAACAAGGCAGGGAACACGGGAAAGAGTAATCCACGGAACAGGCAAGAAATCCAAAACCAAGAGACATGAAACCCGGGAGAAATGCTCGGAATTGCAGTGTAACACTAAACAAGACTTTGCAGGGAATGAGTGAGTGTACATGGTTTAAATAAGCTGAGACTGACATGGTAATAAGACACAGGTGGAATCAATGAGGGATGGTGAGTCCGGGCAGTGAGTTATGGGAAATGTAGTTTATGAGGGAATGACAATAGTCTGATGTGGAGTGCCCTCTGGTGGCTCTCAAGGGCACTCCGGCTGGTGACCGTTACACTGTTGTTTTAAAGGATGTACTCACAAATCTCTTGTAATGTATTCCTGTGATCAAAGCGGAAGTTTCAGCATCATTACTCCAGTCTTCAGTGTCACATGATCCTTCAGAAATCATTATAATATGCTGATTTGATGCTTAAGAAACATTTATGATTATTATCAATGTTGAAACAGTTTTTATTTCATTTAAATTTTTTCAGGATTCTTTGATTCTATAACATTTAAATTAAATATAACTCTTCTGTATCATTATAAATGTCTTTACTGTCACTTATGATCAAATAATCCTTTCTGAATAAAACTAATGCAATGTCGCTTCATACACAAAAAGTAAATCTTTGAAACAATATGAATTTATTAATGATATTTCTTCTCCAATTTAACAGTCTATTTAACTATCCTAACAATGCATGATTATATAGTTATTTGCATTTTATTATTTACAGTAACTTTTTTTTCCTGCTGTTGTGAACTGCTAATATAAGGTTACTGATACTGTACTAGGAAGTGTCACATGATCTGTATTGTTTCTGGGCACATTGTAATTATAAACATGTGGATAAATCCTCACGCTCAAGCGGTTTGTCTTCACAGGCGTTAGAGCAGCATTGTCGCGTCGACGCGGGTTTCTCAGGAATCAGAGATGTGTACGCCTCTACTGTCAGTCACGACAACATGCAGCAAAGCTTCTTCCTGTCCGAGACTCTCAAGTAAGTTCATTATCACCCTCGTGTTCTGAATCCTCTCATCTATGGGTTTGATAATGAATCGTGGAATCACAGTAGTGGAGTAATTTGCACTAAATGACGTTCGTGCAGAACTTCAGATTGAACTATAAGGATGATTAACACAAGATGATATAAAAAGACTTAAGATGCATTGATATCGTTTCTCTGCGGATGAGATCATTTGGTGGTATTTTCTCGAGCTTTTGTGCTGTAAGCTTTGAATTTTCTTACCCTGTCAAATGCTTAAACTACAGTATGGACAGTACGATAACTCTTTGAAAATATCACATTATACGGGATTACTCAGTTTGATCTATTGTTGATTTATTTGTAAATCTTAAAGGTGAAAAAAACCTCTCCTAAATAATTAACAGTAAATATCCTCATCTGTAGTGAAATATGAACTTAACCTTTCTGAGTTAAATGTAACGTTAAGTGACGTGTTCACAAGCTGTTTTACTAACGTATGAAACTCTGATTGAGGCGATTACATGAGACATATTTCAGTAAGGCATTACACTTATAGATTTATATATATATTTTTGGAGCTCAACAACATCCGTCCTCGTTGACTTTAGTTGTGTAGAAAACAGAAGTGTCAAATGTCCTTTTGTGATTCATAGAAGCATTCAAAAGTAGACTGGTATTGCCATAATGGCAGTGTTCAAGTGCCCCTATTATGATATTTGAAAGGTTCCTAATTTAGTTTTGGAGTCTCCTAAAAAAAGGTTTGCAGAATCGATTCTTTCTTTTGGGAGACAAAAACTCAATTGATCGTGCACTTTAATCCTTCAAACTTTGCAGACCTTTTAAATTGACAAACAGCGACATTACACACTACATGAAAGATAATATCCGAAAAAGCATAATAAGGAAGAATGCGATTTAAAAGAATGTCATGCATCCAGAAAAGCATAATAGGGGCACTTTAAAGAATGTCATGCTGTATTTTTCTGAGTTCTGTTAACCCTGTCCTTATGCGATCACAGATACCTGTACCTGCTGTTCTCGGACGACGACCTGCTGTCTCTTGAGGACTGGGTGTTTAACACGGAGGCTCACCCGCTGCCCGTCATACGCCAAACATGCCTGCAGGAGCACAGCACCAAGCCAGACGACGGACAGACGCGCCTGGAGTAATATCCACCGTTACACACACAAACACACACACATGAAACATGGATTCAAAGGCAGGGCCGCAACCTCACGGTCTTGACTTGGATTCTCAGCTCCTTTCCTGTAAAGGATCTCTTTATATAAATATATATATATATATATATACACACACGCTGTGATTGTATATCTCTGAGCCGAGACTTCCTGCTCTCCTCGGTGGGCAGAAGCCAGCGCAATTTTCCGTGGACAATCAGTGAAACGTGACTTTCATGAGAAGAGCACCTTTTTTTCTTTGCTTCTTTCCTCTGTGAGGAAAAAACGAATAACTTGCAGCCCCGAATCTGTGGGAGGAGCACCGTATGATGCTGGGCCATGCTGAGCGAAAGAGAAAACCACTTTTCTTCACGTCTCACCTGTAATTTATCTTTTCTTTCATCCTTTCATTGTGTATTCCTTTCCCACCTCTTCTGCCAAAGCGTTTGCGATCTTTTTTATTTCATTTTCTCTCCCCATCCGTGATGTTTTGATTTTGGGTCCAGTTTTGTGGCATTGTTTGTTTTTTTCTTTATTATTTCAAGGCAAAGCAAAAGACAGGGGTATTTACAAAGGTTCCTTTGCAAAATGTATTGTACAAAATCCTTTCGTTTAAACAGGAATGATGTCATTTGCAGGGCGGGATTGTTTTGTGTGATTCTAGTGCTCATATTCTTTACACTCGTATTTTGTAATGCTTTGACTGCGTCGTGAGCCTCGGTGTTGTGCACGACATGCCATGTTTTCAAAGACCAGCATCACAAGAGTGGAAAAACACACACTTGCACTGACACCGTATGGCCACTAGGGCTGGGTGATGTTTCATGACAGTTTCATGATTCTTCTTTTGATTCATTTCCAGTTCAAATTCAGTTCCATTTCAATTAATAGAATCAAAACACTGAAAACCAAGATTCATCGCATCAACAATTTCACAAATGTTCTTGAAAGTCCCCTTTTGATGCTTTTTTATATTGTTTTAGTAGAAATATTTGTTATATTGGTGCGTGTAAATGAAAATGATTCAGCTTTGAATAACATCAGTTGAACACAGTGTATCTTAATTAAGTCAGTCCTGCATATTTTAACCCACAAAAAAAAAAAAAAGTGAAATTGCCTGTGATTTTAGCACTATAGCCCAGCCCTATCGACCACAGTCGGCTCAAAGCATCGATGGTGAATGTGACGTTTTTTCCAGGGGTTTTCGTCCCCAAAGCGGCGCCGTCAGACACAGTAATGGTGGAATAAGTCTTTACATGATGAATGTGCGTGATTCATGTCATTAATTGTTTCTATTTTCTCTCTCTTTCTCTTTTCTAATTTTTATGGACATTTATGAAAGACTCGTTCTTTTCGTTTTCCTCAGGTGTTTCTGTACAAGTTTTGATTACAGTTATTTGCACTATTCATTACGGTAGTGCTGATCATTGTTAATTTTAACATCTCTCATTGTTAAATATTTTCAAATACTGGTAAAAGATCTGTGCGATTTATACATTTAAAACGAGTGCACAAATGCTCCAAGTGTCTTTTTTTCATTCCCTGCATTTCCACCAGCTCACATTAGCTTTTAAAACATGTTATTAATCTTCGACCTGCGTTAAGTGCCACTTACATCCTCAAAATACTGCACACGATTCATAGGTTTTGGCATGAGTAGTGTGTACTTTGGTGACCCCCATTAGGTTTTATAAAGCATTAGATCCACAAATCCCAGATAAACAATCACATCTATTACTTTAGTACATCCTAGACATGCTCACATCGCTAGTTATTGCTGTTACTCATCACTAGCTCTCACTGAAAATGAATGACTTTTGTTTGCTTCACTGCAATTTCTGCATCACCAAACTGAATTGCAAAAATAATGACCGTTTTCGAACAGGTTTCCCTAAACATCCTGTCATTGGCCAGACAAGCAGGTAGTCCCGCCCCAAATTCACATCATTGGTTGAATCGATGTTGTATACTCAAAGATGATTGGTTATATTTCCAGTGTCTGCATATCAATCTGGGCAATCAGAGCGTACTTTAACATCAACATTAATTTTAATGTGCAACATTAACAATTGCACACTTCACCTTTAAAGTCCCCATGAAATCAAAATGTTATTGTTTTTTGGCTTTTAGTATGAATATGTTAGCCTTACTGTTATCTATAAGCTAGTGTGCTCCAAAACAATGACAGAATTCGCATTTAGAAGATATAAGTGTTCAAAACTTAGTCTTTCACTTCCGCCAATATGGATGAGTGATTTTGATGACATCACTCTGCACTTCAGCTTCTCATCAGATTTTCTGTCCAATCAAATGCTCTCTAGAATCTGAAGCCCCGCCCCCTACATTATAAATAGACGCTGAATCTGCGGCTGAAATCAGTCACTTGTTCACACATTTACTATTTTCTACATGATGAATGGCACATTATGCACTAAATAGGGGATAGGCAACGATTCAGACAGTGTAAATATGCTTTCCATTGGGGCGAATGAAGTCTGGTTTCACGTTAGTGTCACATGACCCGCCGCAGCTCCGGACCAGAGACGCGATACACAGAGCGGATCATATGAGTGAGTCGGTGCTGACCACAACACGTCTACAGTTTATTTATCATTAGGATAAACCCCTTGAGATGTATCATCTCGTTTTCGAGGGGGTCCCAACATATAACACAATAATTACATAACCACAGAGAAGTGAAAAATCAAAACAAAACAAACAGAAACAACAACAACAACACCTGCATATATGCATCAAAAAAAATTACAAACCAACAAAAGGCCAAGATGGTCAATAATAAATAAATGAGTAAACAGTTGAGGATGAGTACATGTTAAACTACAGTCAGATATAATCATTAGGTATGCGCAGTAGATCTGAAAATTGTATGCATCTTTAGTAACAAAAGCAATTTATCCTACAGTGAGCAGACAAGGCATGTTTAAACAAACCAAGTAAAGAAATTGATCTTATTTCCACAGATAGATTATTCCAATCTGCTGGAGCCTTAAACTTAAAAGCTGAGAAACTTGAAAGGACAGAGAAATAAACTTGAGTAGAGTGCCGCACCTCGTAATTTGGTGTATAAGGTACAAGATACTGTTTTAAATACGGAGGATAATTGAAGTAAATACATTTAAATATAAGTTGAAGCCAATGAGTGTGTCTTCTACTACTTAGAGATGGCCAGTTAAGTGCATTATACATTATACAATGATGAGTAAGATAAGGACATCCAAGAGCAAATCTGCAAAGTCTATTATATACTGTGTTAAGTGGAGCAAGGTCTGAGTTAAATGCATTTTGGTATACAACATCACAATAATCAATAATTGGAAGTATACGTTGAGAGGCAAGTTTTATACGAACACTGCGCGTAAAGCAATTCCGAGCACGATATAAAATATTGATTCCAAAGTTCACTTTACGTAACACTTGCTCGATGTGTAATTTGAATGAGAGTTCAGTATCAAGCCATACACCAAGATATTTGATCTTATCAACTTTATGCAGAGAAGAGCCATCATTACAGTTTATTTCACAGGAACCAGATTTTGATTTGAGTTTTTGTCTAGTGCCAAAGATAATATAATAGGACTTTGTTTTATTAAGCAGTAATTTATTATGTGCAAGCCAATCTTGAAGGATAATGAAGTCAGACTGAAGAGAAGCTTGAAGTTGTGGTAGATTAGGTTTAGATATATATATATATATATATATGACAGTATCATCGGCATAAAGTTGAACAGAACAGTTATTAAAAATGGATGGTAAATCATTTATATAAATAGAAAAAAGAAGTGGTCCCAATGTTGAGCCCTGGGGCACTCCTCTGTCTTGAGTCAAAAAATCTGATTTACTTCCCTGTAGGACTACACATTGTTTTCTATTATGCAAGTATGAATTAATCCACAAAACTGCATTTTCAGAGAGGCCGATATCATGGAGCTTATCTAAAAGAAGATAATGATCAACAAAATCAAAAGCTTTAGTTAAATCAATAAAAATGGCACCTGTGAGATCACCATTATCTGAAGCACAGAACACATCATTAGTGAATTTAAGTAGAGCAGTAGTTGTGGAGTGATTAGACCTGAAGCCGGATTGAAATTGTGATAAAATATTATTGGTAGTGAGATAGTGAGAAGTTGATTTCAAAAACTTTAGCAATAGAACATATAATAGATATAGGTCTATAATTGATTGGGTCAAGTACATCTCCATTTTTATAGATTGGTGTGATGCGTGCACATTTCCAGATGGCTGTATCGGATCCATTTGAATTCTGCACAGAATGCTGTATTTTAAAGTGATATAGAGGAGATTAGGAGGAAACTGTGGCTTTACTGAGCTCAACGGCTCTGGCCGAGCTGTGATATAAATGAAACGCTATTGGCTATTTAAAAAAAGGGGAGGAGCTTTTCGATATGTCTTCCTGTTTCAGTGGAAATTACGTCAACACACTGAATAATGCTGCACGATTCAAGGCACTTCAGTGGGCCTTTATGAGCTCTTTATGAGACCTGCGGCTGCACATCAGTTTCCGCTCTGACTTAAGCATCATCAGCTGCAGATCCAACCAACAGCTCAATACAGCGGACCTCTCGGGCCCAAGACAGCTCTGAAAGGTCAATTCTGTTAGTAGTTGCATTTCAAATGATATTGCATGCACAGTTTTGCCATTAAGGGCTCTGTAACTGCTCTCTTCTATGCCTTTTTTTCTCTTTCAGGTCAATTTCTGTCATGGTGCATCAGCAGTTTGAAGGGAATCTGCATGCAGATCGATCTCAGCCATTCGATGAGCACGTTGAGTGCTGAAGTTTGTTACCGTTACAGTAACACAAGTGTATTCACATTTGCACACTTACTGCACACCTTCCTCTTTCCTGTTGAAATGAACCTGAAATGGCAATGGGAACCATTTCAATTCCACAATGTTATGCATTTTTTAGTGAAACTTAAGCCCTATTCGGATGGGACTAGTTTTCTAAACAATGTTTAGTTACAATTCTTGTCAACCAACATCTGTGATTTCATGTACCGTTTCGGACTGGACTGACGAGTTTATTACTGGGAGTGGGAATGTGTGTGTTTTAGATGATGGTGTTACAGAAGGTCATGTGCTGTGCTAAGTATCTGACCTGACACTGATATTAAAATGAGCAGTTTCCACTATTTGGCTCTATTTATACATTTTATAATACATTTTTTTCGCCGGATACCATCCGTATTGAAATTAAATGAAAGCATCCCAAAGATTGGTGCGCAAACAGTAGCTCAGGTCAAAAGACACATGAGGAGGAGCATTAGTATAATACAATATCGGCAATCAGGCATTCGAATTCGGAAGGTATTGCTAGATAATTTGCCCTGGGATTTTTACTGAGGTTGTGTGAGAAAAACACAGACAACATGTCAGATTCAGACAGGATTACAATCACAAAGTACGCCTGGGAAACATGAACTTCTCTAACATCCTTTCATGAAAACTAGTGTCATCCAAATAGGACTGAATGAGTAAAAAATACAGTGTATGCTGGAAACAATGGTGTAGGGTTTACTTTGAAAGAGTTTTCACTCAGGAATTGCACAAATATTAACAAAGAAACAGCAAGTAACATTGAATTAAATATGACATTTTGTAGTAGCCTAGTTGTATAAACTACTTTAACTCATTTTAAATGGAAATATAAGGAATTTGTGACATCAAGAAAGTTGAAAGTTATTATATTTTATTATTAAGACATTATTATTAATATTATGAATAGCGTGCACTGATGAATTGTTCACAATAAGACAAGGAACACGAATTAAGAAAGTAAAAGGCTTGATTTTGAACTTTAAAGTCATAAAAACAGCATTAAATGAAGTTTTTTAATATAAAATCTAAAGGAATAAACGCTGTAATGATGGCAGTGTGAGATGAGAGGTGTGTGACTGAGATCTGCTCACGGGAGGTTGATTACACCTGTAATTGATGGAGTCTGTCGGCAGGATAAGCGCGTTTCCAGTAATTAGCACAGCAAAATGAATGCTGGGATTTTGTTATGCTACCTTTCATAAAGTTCTGTAGATGTATTGCTGCGTACAGTCATTACATTTTCTTCAGCTCTCGGCTTACATCAGTTATATTAATTACACGTTTGTGAATATTAATTCTCAGTGATTTCCATTCGGGGTTGATCAATTATGTTTCCCTAGTTTGTCCCATCACAATTATGTGAAAGGTCTCACTGAGAGCATGGATCAATTATACTTAATGAGTTTACTAAATTATACTTTCTGTGTCCAAAGAGGACATTTATTGATACCAAGACTCGTTCTGAGCGTGATCCACAGTGTGTTGTGGGTTTTTACCCAGAAACCACTAAGACTGAAAATTCCCAGCAAGTAAAACATATAATTAAATGTGAAATTTTGAAGCAGAAACACTGAAATGGTGTTTTCATGTAAAACGTACAGTACTCCAATAACCGACTCGACTCTTTCTGTGAACCTGATTCATAAAATTTCATCATAAAGGCATAATACAGCGGGTCAAACCAATTCATGAAAAGTAAAATATGCACAAAAAAGTTTTTTTTTTTTTTTTTTTTTTTGCTGCAAAAAGAGATAACTCCTTTAATTTGTTTTGCTGCATGTTAAAGTGTTTCTTTTGGCTCTTTTCCGGATATCAGTCTGACACACAAACGTTCCATTTTCCCACTTTGAAGTCTGTGAAAGTCATTCACGGTTAATAATAACAATATGGACAGACATAAGCAAAAATATTAGCAATAAAAAGTCAGTTTCGCCACTGTTTCTAGATGATTACACGAATAAGTCGGTAAATAATGACAGTTTTCATTCTTTAGTGGCCTGATCCTTTAATGCAGTATACGCTTTAGAAGTAAAACTATGATTAGGTACATTTTATACTGTATAATATTCAACTGATTTGAATGTATGTTTTAGGGATGATTGAATGCATTCTATTGCGTTAAGAGTAAAAATATCTTTGAGATGCATTATATAATATAATTTTGAATGCATTATGCAATGCATGATAAAATGCTCGAAGTGAAGCTGGTGTGCAGTTGTTCAGTGTGCCACACACACACACACACACACACACCTCCTTCAGTTGCTGTTGTCACTGGCAGTGACCAGGGAAATATGAGCTGAATAATGCAGGACTGTTCCCGTCTCCTCCTGCGTTTGTTCCTGAGCCGTCATGCTCTGTAGCTTCTTATTCCACTCTTTCTTCTCACATTGTGTCTGTTCGGTTTCATGGGTTGTTGAGCATCGCCTCTCAATTTTCTCTCAGGGTTGCTATAGTTGGAAAAAATGGGTCACGAAAAAAGAGTTTCTCATTTTTAGAACAACTCTCGTAGTTTGTGTAAGGGAATTGTTCACCTAAAATAAAAAGTGTAGCACCCTCATGTGTAGCTCGAGTCATAACTTCTGTTATGGTTCTTTTATGATCCGGTATGTTTGGAGCCAGACAGTCATGGTTAGTATGAACTATAATTGAAGATACTTACACAGAGAAAATAACACCATGCAGGTTTGGAGTAAAAAAAAACATGGTGAATTAATCCCTCAATCCCATTTAAAGAAAGAACTCGTGCGCTTAATTTTGAGAAACACATTTTAATCATGATTTGTGTTTGTTTGTGCTCTCGTGTTTCTCCAGAGGTCTTTCATCATGATGCACTATGATTATTCTCTATGATCTATTTTCTCTACAGACATTCTTGGATTATAACGTATTTCAGAAATTCGCTTTTTTCAAGCACTTATGTTTGAGATTTTCATCAAATATGGGTATCTCCAGACAGAGATACAAATTGGTACACATATATTTGAGTACAAACATTTGATCAACAGGAAAATTTTTACTTTTTGGAAGTCAAGCCAAGTCACCTTTATTTATATAGTGCTTTTTACAATCCAGATTGTTTCAAAGCAGCTTTACAGATAACAGGAAAATAAAGCAAAAAAGTTTGTTTCCAGAAGAAAATAGCGTCACAGTCCAGCTTAAGTAAGTTCAGTGGTTTAATTTTTTTATAAAGTGATTAATTTAGTTAATTTATATATATAGCCACTTTGGAGAAAACCGTGATGTCATCATCCAGCTCAGTTCAGTTCTCATATAATGGTGTCAATGCTGGCAGATCAATAATATTGTTGAACATTAAATTAAATGTCCCCAACTAAGCAAGCCAAAAGCCAATGGCGACAAAGGCGAAGAAAGGCGAAAAAGGCAACAGTGGCAAGGAACCAAAACAGTAGTATCGAGTTCTTCTAAGCTATCTGGGATGCTGAGCAGATGAAAATGATTTGGTATATTATTAATAAAGCAATCTTTAGTTGCTGAAGTTATGGTTCTAACATATTTGTAACACGGAGTCGGCTTTGCAGCCTTGGCTACATGGAGTATACACAAGACTAGATAATGATCTGAGATGTCATCGCTCTGCTGCAGAATTTCAACGGCATCAACATTGATTCCATGTGATAATATTAGATCTAGAGTATGATTACGACAATAAAGTAGGTCCTGACACATGTTGTCTAACTCCAATAGAGTTCAGAACACAGGCGTAACTATCGGTAAGCAGGGTAAGCAGTTGCTTACGGGCCTGGACCAATCAGGGGCCCGCCCGCGTTACTGGAAGATATTGATTGACAGCCGGGTCCCCCTATCGCATTTTAATACTTTTAGTCTGATCGCATTTAAATTTTTTGCGAATTGATTTGAATAAATAATGACAACAACATATTTGACTGATCATTAAATAAATGTTTGAAACGAACAATGATGAATTTGGTGTAATTTGTTTCAAATTGGGACTGGGGATCCCCGGGTGAACATGCGCATTGCGTGCAAAACCGTAAAAAAACGTTGAACTTGAGACAGATATGGAGTCATCAAATTTTAAACACAAAAGTGGCTTTCAAAAGCGCAAATGAAAAGAGGAATTTTTGATTTGGAATGAATAAATTACCAAAAATAGGAAGCTTCTTTAAAAAGATGACACAATCGAGATTGAGATGGAGCAAGAGAGTGAAGCGAGTAAAGCACCTGAAGCGACCGTTGGTAGTAGCAGCTCCGTGCAAATGCAGCTATAATGTAAGTGAGCATCTTTTTTTTATGTATTTGGACCTAGGCCTATGTGTATATAGCAGTGACAGTAACAGTGTTATGGTGCGCCGTCCCCAGCAGTTTTTTTTTTTTTTTTTGGGTGCGCGTTGCGTCATCACGTGTTGTAGTAGGGGGGCCCGCCTTGACAATCCTGCTTAAGGGCCCGGTGTTGGCTCGTTACGCCACTGGTTCAGAATGTCTCTAAATGCCAATCCCAATGCATCTTTTTCGTTATCTACATGTATATTAAAATCACCAACAATTAGGACTTTATCTGCAGCCAGTACTAACTCTGATAGAAAGTCAGCAAATTCTTTGATAAAGTCTGTATGGTGCCCTGGTGGCCTGTATACAATAGCCAGCACAGTCAAGCGTGATTTATCATTTACACTAGATAGTGTTACACTAAGCACCAACACTTCAAAAGAATTATATTTGAAACTAGACTTGTCAGTAATTCTGAAGATATTACTATAAATTACAGCAACACCTCACCCTTTTCCTTTCAGACGTGGCTCGTTTTTCTAACAGTAATCTTGGGGGGTGGACTCATTTAAAGTAATGTAATCGTTTGGTTTTAGCCAGGTTTCTGTCAAACACAGCACATCTAGGCTATAATCTGTAATCATATCATTAACAGTAAGTTCTTTTGAAGTAAGGGATCGAATATTCAGCAACCCGAGCTTTATCATTTGTTCATCTGTATTATATCTGTTTTTTATTTGTTGAACATCAATTAAATTATTACCCTAAATGGGTTTGGGAGTTTTTTGTATTTCCTAATTCGGGGAACAGACACGGTCTCTATATGATGATATCTAGGTGAAAGAGTCTCTATGTGATGGGATTTATCTGACCTCAGTGACGTGGGACAGCTAGTAGACGGTCGGTTTAGCCAGTCTGTCTGCTTCCTGACCTGAGCCCCAGATTGTCATGTTTGAGCTCTAAGACTATGTGCCATATTACTAGAGAGAAGAGCAGCACCATCCCAGGAGGGATGAATACCATCTCTTTTCAACAGGTCAGGTCTGCCCCAAAAACTTTTCCAATTGTCTTTGAATTCTATATTATTTTGCGGACACCACTTAGACAGCCAGCCATTGAGTGAGGACAGTCTACTAAGTATCTCATCACTCCTGCGAACAGGAAGGCGGCCAGAGCAAATTACAGTGCCTGACATGGTACTTGCGAGTTCAAACACCTCTCTAACGTTAATTTTAGTGATCTTCGACTCACGAAGTCGAACATCATTAGTGCCGATGTGAATAATAATCTTAGAGAATTTACGATTAGCATTAGCCAGCACTTTTAAATTTGCTTTGATGTCAGGCGCTCTGGCTCCCGGCAAACATGTGACTATGGTGGCTGGTGTCTTTATTTTCACGTTCCGTAGAAGGTGACTTTGAAGGTGAAATACACCTTTGTTTGGGTTCAGTAAGATTTTTTCATGTTTTTGAAAGAAGTCTCTTCTGCTCACCAAGGCTGACTAAAATATAGGGGCTGCGTTTATATCCACTTTTAGACATACATTTGCAAACTTCCCTAAGCCTTTCCCCTCGAGGAATCACCACCGCCATTCTGAAGTGCATTCAACTTCGTCAAGTGGGTGAGACCCTTGACCCCTCGATTTTGATTGAGAGAGCAAGTCTACTCAATATGTACACTTCATGCAGATCCATAGACCACAATGCACCATGATTGTGACATCACAGCAGATTGCCCTAAAAATTCACTGATTCTTGAGACTAGTTCAAAACATATTAGTTTTGGGGGGAAAACAGCATACAAATGTCTATCTTTTTAAACTTGTAACAACATGTTTGTCAGTATTCAGCTTGAAACCATCCTTTAATTCACTTGAATTGTTGGTTTATAATAAACATTTGACACATTCATTTTGGGTCTGACACATGGAGTTTTATGACAAATGGAAGAAGCATGAGGTTACATAACATAGCATAAATACTCCTGAACTCTTCGCTACATGAACTTTCTCTTTTTCACAGTTTTGTTACAATGCTCAAGAATCTGTGAAAATCATTTATATTTTTAGATGACATTGTGAGGGTGATGGATTTTTAATATCAATCAGATGCATTATGTTATTTTTCTGTTTTGTTTCCTCAAGATAACTTGCCGCTCCTTTGAATACTAAACCATTTCCATTCATTTCATCACGTCCCTGTAACTGATGCAACCTGTCGTACCCGTGCACCGCAGCACTGCAGGCGTCAGGAGGAATTTGCTCCAGCATCGAGTGTCAGAAAGCTCAGAAATCGACAGAAAGCTCAGATGCAAACGAGAGTCCTGGCGGTCCTGATGCACAGACTGCAGTTTTCCAGTGTCTGCTTTATATGCGCTCAGGACTGATCAAATCTGCATGCAAACAAGATGCATGAACAGACGGCAGAAAGAGATGGTAACCGTTTCTGTAAGAATCATTTTACAGGCAATTTGCAGACATTTATTCTGCTTGTTTCATTGAGGCCCAAATGTGTCATTTCTGTGCCACTAAATGGAATAATGATAATAATGTTTCCAAAGCATGCATAAAAAGGAATTACATTTTTAGCCATAACAGTCTGTCTGTTAAAAAAAAAATTTTATTAGTTGAAATAAAATAAGCATGAACTGAAATAAAAATATATATAAAAAAAACTTTTTAAATCAGCTCAGTGCCAACATTTCTCAGTTCCAAGATGAATATAACTAAAACTTAAGAAAAACTACATATTTTTTAAAAACTAAAACATTGACAAAAACTTATAGAAAATATTAAAACAAAATCTAATAAAAAATATTTGAAAACGTTTGTCTTGTTGAAAAGCATCAATAAAAAGATTTTTTTTTCTATCATAAAATGTGTTAAATAGACTGAGGGAAAGATTTTGAAGTCTATTTTAATGTTCAGTCATCATGATTTTGCCAAGTCAGACATGTTCCTGAAACAACATATTTTGTTGATCCTGGGACAACATTTCTGTTTGAAAAATGTAGTCCTCCTAATCCTATCCCAACCCCTAAACTTGAACTTAAACTACCCATAAGTTATCCCTGTTCCACTTTATTTTACAGTACAGTACGTGCACTTACTTGTAATTACCGAAGAAAGTATTGGGTAATATAAGGTAACTATATGGGTTAAGTTTAGGGGTAGGTTCAGAGTTACTACCCAGTTATTGTAATTACTATAATAAGTACATACAGTAGTAAGTACATGAGGAACAGGACTGTAAAATAAAGTGCTACTCTTATCCCTAAAATCAGAGGGAAATGAACGGTAAATAACACTGATGTAGAAGCACCTAACCCTGGTTTTAATCAACTTGACAAAAACTGCCTTGTTCCTCAAATCTGATTGGTTGATTGAAATGTTGTTCCAGGATCAACAAAGACGTTGATCCAGATCCATGTTGTACTTGATGAAATCATGATTAATCATTTTATACATGATTAACTGATGTTGCATTGTGCATATTGTTTGTATCCCGACAGGGAACAGTCCTACTGTTTGAACAACTGAAAACATGCTTCTCCATCTGGACCAGACTGCTCAGTTTGAGCCGTAAAATGAAGTGAGACACTTACAAACAGACTGGTCCCTCCAGCGGCACCTGATGTGGGTTTAGTGTCCGCAGGCTTCAGGACTGTAATGAGAGAACACAACAGTCTGGAGAAAACTGGCTGCTCTGGATGGAAAGCGTTCTCAAATCCTCCATATGAGTCTGCGGTGTTTCCTCTCCTCTCCTGTGTTTCAGTCGAGCGCTCAAGAGCCCCTCCAAATGCTTTGGCTCTTAATGGTTCTGTTCACTTGAGTGATCCAGGGGCCGATGTTTGGCTCCGCACGGATCTCTGTGGGGTTTGAGAACCAGCTCATTGTCCAAACTCATTGTACTGGTTATGTTTGTCTTGGTTTTTTATAGTTTAATTTAAGTTTAAATTTTATTTAGAATTAAATAAAAAAAAATGATAAATGTATATTAATATATTTTATTATTGTTTTATTCTAAATGTTTAAATGCATTTGAAATACAATTTTTAAAAAAAACTATAAACTTTATTTTATTAGATTATTTTCTTTATTAAATCAAAGTGGCGTTTTTTTATACGAACATAAACTAAACAAATTGTATTATTATTAAAGTGGAAGATTAATAACTTAAAGTCCCCCAGTTGTCAATAATTGTATCCCTTGAAACTCATCTTTGATCACCAAAATGACATATTTAAAAGTTTTTTTCCTGTGAAAATAATTTCCTCATGTCTCAAAATAGCTGGAATGTAACTCTACGCCGTTGCTTCATTTAGAGTTTACTCGGATCATGAATATGCAAATTAGTCTCCGCTTACATTCAATCACACGAGCTCAGAATACCTGATCCACTCGCTCTACTTTACTGCAGTAAACGCTACACAATAGCAAGTGGAAATGCTTATTCAGAAACGTATTCAGAAGTGGAAGAGTGAATTATACAGGCTCGTCTACAAGTCCATGTATCAGAATGGTGATGCTTTTATGTATCGCTCTGTCGAACACATAACGGCCTTTGGCTTGACTATACGTTATCAAACCGCTAACATTGTATGATTGTATTAACATACTTCTCGTAAAGCGTCATATGACTTCAGAAGCCTCATAATATAGTACACATGGAAACTGTTATGGGCTATACGTCCGAAAACTTAATAGGCAGTGACTTGACGCTGGCCAATTAGGCAATGACTTTGCAGGCAGTGTTTGCACATGAAGGTACCTCACAAAACGGTTTAATGATCTACAGCAAAATAGAGAGTTTGAACGGTAGTGTATATACAATAAAATGTCTCAATCTCAATATTTTTTAAGAATATTTAGACAATAAATTACTATATATATTATAGTAATTACACTCACCTAAAGGATTATTAGGAACACCATATTATTACTGTGTTTGACCCCCTGTCGCCTTCAGAACTGCCTTAATTCTACATGGCATTGATTCAACAAGGTGCTGAAAGCATTCTTTAGAAATGTTGGCCCATATTGATAGGATTGCATCTTGCAGTTGATGGAGATTTGTGGGATGCACATCCAGGGCACGAAGCTCCCGTTCCACCACATCCCAAATATGCTCTATTGGGTTGAGATCTGGTGACTGTGGGGGCCATTTTAGTACAGTGAACTCATTGTCATGTTCAAGAAACCAATTTGAAATGATTCGAGCTTTGTGACATGGTGCATTATCCTGCTGGAAGTAGCCATCAGAGGATGGGTACATGGTGGTCATAAAGGGATGGACATGGTCAGAAACAATGCTCAGGTAGGCCGTGGCATTTAAACGATGCCCAATTGGCACTAAGGGGCCTAAAGTGTGCCAAGAAAACATCCCCCACACCATTACACCACCACCACCAGCCTGCACAGTGGTAACAAGGCATGATGGATCCATGTTCTCATTCTGTTTACGCCAAATTCTGACTCTACCATCTGAATGTCTCAACAGAAATCGAGACTCATCAGACCAGGCAACATTTTTCCAGTCTTCAACTGTCCAATTTTGGTGAGCTCATGCAAATTGTAGCCTCTTTTTCCTATTTGTAGTGGAGATGAGTGGTACCCGGTGGGGTCTTCTGCTGTTGTAGCCCATCCGCCTCAAGGTTGTGCGTGTTGTGGCTTCACAAATGCTTTGCTGCATACCTCGGTTGTAATGAGTGGTTATTTCAGTCAAAGTTGCTCTTCTATCAGCTTGAATCAGTCGGCCCATTCTCCTCTGACCTCTAGCATCAACAAGGCATTTTCGCCCACAGGACTGCCGCATACTGGATGTTTTTCCCTTTTCACACCATTCTTTGTAAACCCTAGAAATGGTTGTGCGTGAAAATCCCAGTAACTGAGCAGATTGTGAAATACTCAGACCGGCCCGTCTGGCACCAACAACCATGCCACGCTCAAAATTGCTTAAATCACCTTTCTTTCCCATTCTGACATTCAGTTTGGAGTTCAGGAGATTGTCTTGACCAGGACCACACCCCTAAATGCATTAAAGCAACTGCCATGTGATTGGTTGATTAGATAATTGCATTAATGAGAAATTGAACAGGTGTTCCTAATAATCCTTTAGGTGAGTGTATATTCATTTAAAAATGATTTGAATATTGTTCAAATAATCTGAAAAATATTGAGCTGCTTTTTTTTTTTTACTTTTATTGTCTGACTAAAAGTCATGTTGGAGGATGATCTGTGTTAGCGTAATATATTAGCTTGATTCTGAGATATGGTAAAAGTATATCTGTGAGGTCATGTGTCAGCCTGAGGCTTATTGAGGGCAAAAGTTCTGGTCTTATGGCACATACTCTTATCAGAAACGCGAATAGAATTTGCATATACACCACACAGCACTGGTAGTAATGGGATGGCGTGTCGAGCGGGGCACAGGTAATGGCACTAATGACAAATCGGTGCTAGTAATTTGCATGTAAATAGCTGTCTTTATGGTGGGCGCAGTGGTGCAGACTGTAACAATGTGATTACATCTCGCTTCCCAGCGTGAGCTGCTCTTTCTAATCTAATGAGTGGTATGTGGCGGACCTATGGGGCACAGTTGTGGCACGAGATAGAGATGAGTGTGAGACATGACGTGGGCTAAACACACTGAGAAATTGGCCTCTGTGTTCCTTCGAGCACTTCATGCCAGGCTGCAATCGCATTTGGAAGACGTCTGTTATGCTTCTGGTGTAATTTACGAGAAATTATTATTTGAAGTTAGAAAAGTCAGCTCAGAAAAAGAGTATTCAGTATTAAATGTATTATCCTTAAAGATAAGTGTTTTTGGGGGGGTTTGTATTTGTATTGAATCTTGCGTGTGATCTGGTCATTATCTTGCTTGATGCAACCAAATTAACATATTTAAATATGAATTATGCATGATGAATGACTACATTTCAGACTGAGAAAAACAGACTTTGGGAGAAATCAAGGTGTACGCTACTGTTCAAAAGTTTGGGGTCGGTACGATTTTTTTTTAATGTTTTTGAAAAAAAGGTACATTGAAATACTTTAAAAACAGTAAAATTTTGAAATATTATTACGATTTAAAATAACTGATTTCTATGTGAATACATGTTAAAATGTAATTTATTCCTGTGATCAAAGCTGAATTTTCAGCATCATTACTCCAGTCTTCAGTGTCACATGATCTTTCAGAAATCATTCTACACTGTAAACCCAGATTTTGTTTCTAATTAAACTTATGAGTGATCATTACTTATTCTTTTATGTTTAGTAAAAACCTGCTATCATTACTAAACAACATTAGTTGTTTGTACTATTTAGCTGAAAGATTCATTGCACTAATCATGTTAAGCTGAGATAACTCGCTATGTTAAGCTTCTGTAAGGGAGGGGCGTGGCCTATTTAAACAGGTGACAATGCGCAGAGTGCGCCATTTAAAGTTTGAACCGAAGAGTCGAACATTACCAGCTTAACTTATTACTAAACAGACTGACTTTATTTCTGTCAGACGTCTACAAAAGATCTTGTTGAGAATCAACAGAGGTTTAGATGTTGATTATTTATTGTTTTATTTGTAGTCACCATGATGGTGAAAGGTGTTGGCTTTAGTTGGGCTCTTGCCTTAGATATTTAAACATTATATTTCTTCTGGCTGCTCTAACTATGAGTTTAAAAGGCACAATAGTTATAGCCAAGAGTAAAGGGATCAATTAACTATAACTGCCTATTCATGGATTTCATCCGGTCCCTTTCCACAGGTGTATTAATCAAGCACAATGCAGTCTGCATTCATAATCTAGGTGCTTGATTTTATACACCTGTGGAAATGGACCTGATGAAACCCATGAATTGATGTTGTTATCAATAGAGATTATAAGTCACTAAAGTCAGTAGCACCTCATATGATCTTTACCTTAATATCATAATGTCTGTGTTTTCAATTACGAAAGTCCTGTGATTATACAGCAGAAAATCCAACAGAATTGTATATGGATCTCAACAATGGTGACACTTGCAATGCATGCTGGGTAACCAATAGTAAACCTATTATCCTAAACCATGTTAATACAACATAACATGTTTAGTTTCTGCTTGTGTAAAAGGTTAGGGTTCCATGTTAATACAACTCAACATGTTTAGTTTCTGCTTGTGTAAAAACTAAAGTGGTATAAGGCAACGGGTTTCCACGCGATTTGCGAGTAAAGTCAACTAATTCAGGTTAAGAGTGTATGGGATTTGATGCTCAAGAAACATTTATGATTATTATCAATGTTGAAAACAGTTGTGCTGCATATTTTTGTGGAAACCGCGATTCTTATTGTCTGAAAAGCCCATTCAGGAAAAACTTGATAGTTCGGTCAATATGAGGACGCGCAAAGCTAGTGAAGGTCACATGCTGCATTCGTCCAATCAGTGACACTAAAACCGCAAATATGCAAATAAGGACGTTAAGGTTTTAGGAATGTAGAGTGTGAAACTTCAGTTTATGAATACCCAGGATTATTTGTTAAATTATGAGCAGTGTGAAACGTGAAGCAAGATTACCGGGGTTTTGAATGACCCATAACTAGTTCAAGTGAGAAAAGAACAATTCTCAACAAAGAATTGAGCACAACAATTAACTGAAGAAAGGTTTTCATAAGAACATGGTCTCATACTCTGATGAAACAGAATTTATTTTGTCCTTCACTAATGATCCCCAGTGTAAACTGGTATATCACCCTCAGCCAAGCAGGAGCACAACACCGTCGCTGCCTCAATTCAGCCTTTGTTCGGTTTAATGCGAGCGATTGCCGAGCCGTATAATCGGCGGCTCTAACCTTTCAGCAAAACACAAGCCGCCAGAGAAATACTACGAGCAATAAGGCCCATTATACTGGCCGAGCGGCCGTTTGTCTGCTGGATGTGGGTTTGTGTTCTGCAATTAGAAGCCATTATGAAGACTCAATTAAACAATTATGAGCTCAGCTCGGGCCTCGGCGCTCACAATCCCCTGAAATTCAAGAATAAAAAGGTTTCGTGCATTCTTCTTTGGATTTCCCCGCTGTGGATGCGGTTTTGCAGTCAAAAAGCACTTGTTTACACTCAACAAATAATTTGAAGATTTGTATATTTGAATTGCATATAAAATTTCAGTAGCTCTTTATTTTACAGTATGTGTACTTATCTAAGAATGTACTAATATAAGGTAACCACCACATTTTTAAAGCCTAAATAATAAACTTTAATGTGATGCATATTTTTCAGTTATACATGAATTAAACAGGTAAGATTTCTACACTCAAATCAATCATGGCTTAGTTTAATTCTATTTTTATCTATTTGATTTTATTTAAATAGTCATATTTTCGAATCAGCATAAATCTGTTAATTGTGGAAACAGTGACTAGCGGTGGAACAAGCAATAGTCAATTATAGGTAAAATGTGTAATTGAAAGACATTTTATTTGCTGATGATATAAACCTGGTTATTGTGCATTTAATACACATTCAATTTATTACAGAAAATCTTCCATTCATGTATGACTGACAAATACGCATCATATTAAGTTTATTAGTTTATGTTAAAACTAATACAAATGCATGGAAATATTATGTCCGACTGAAATGCATAAATCTTAAATTTAGGCCTAAATATTGTTTGAGTGGGTGCTGCTGTTCCCAGAATTTGACCCATTTCTGGAGTTTGTATGATGATAAATACGAGAGCATGCATGGCATAATCATGTTGCAGGAATTTGAGTCATCAGTGTCCCGGTGTTTAACAGATCAAGCTCTTTCATATTCACAGTCTCACTGTCTCAGTGACGTCCAGCGGCCTCAGGCGGACGAGCAGCGGCTCTAATGGCCCTTCACTGAGAGCCTGTGGCCCTTAAACTGAGCAGCTTACTTTATTACGGTCACAGTCAAACCACTGTGGTTTAATGCAATGCTTGAGCACAAAATCACAGGTGTGTCATGGCCTGTGGTTTTTTTTTTGTTTTTTTTTGTTATATAGTTTCATCTTTTAATTTCTTCTTTTTTTTTTTTTGTTATATAGTTTCATCTTTTAATTTCTTCATATGATAGACTACTGTTCAAAAGTAAGATTTTTTTTTATGTTTTTGAAAAAAGTTTCTTATGCTCATGCACCAAGGCTGCAATTATTTGATTTGGCAAAACATTGTGAAATATTATTACAACGGTTTTCTATTGTAATACGTATATTGAAATGTAGTTTATTTCTGTGATTCGGGATCCAAATATGCTGATTTGAAAACAATATTATATATATTTGTTTTACTTCATTGGCAGATATTTTTTCTTGTTTTAAGCAAAACCCCACTTAATTTTGAAGTATTTTGTCAAAAAAGCATGACTTATGTAATTTTGCTTCTGTATCTTGATTTAGATATTTTATACTGGAAATTTTTTTTTTTTTTGCAGTGCATGATCAGCAACTTTTTTTTTAATCTTGTCTTCATTTTCACCATTTACAAACAAAAATACACATTTACTGACTCTTATACTCAAGAAATAGTTCAGTTTATTAATATTAATAATTGGATGCAACAATAGCTTTAGGCAGTTTAAAGGTGATTTACATGCAGTGTAACAGCTTGGCACATGAAAATTTAAAGCATGTTTATCTGCATTTTACAACGACCTCATGCATCTCATTCAATCAGAATTTAAAGTTAAAAGTATCCATTTTTATAATAAATATATAATGAACTCATTCATTTAACATGCACTGAATGTTATTGTGGCTTTGACACAACATTATAGAGTTATATGTTGATCTTATGCAGCTGTAATCAGTATTTATTGCTGTTATGATGAAACACAGAGCGATTCTGCTGTGTGTTTCTGTATAAACGCTTATTTTTCAGAAACGTGTCCTTGGTGTTCCCGTGTGCTTGTGAAGGCTGCGGCGCAGAACATTTGTTCCATTTATTGATGTGACATCCAAGGTGAAATCTCACAAACACAATGCAGTCGTCATGTCATTTGTTTCTAATGTGTGATGCTGATAATTCCAGTCCAGCCGCTCTGAGGAAAGTGAAGTCCTGACAGCACAGCTCGTCTTCGTTAGACGGATACATAATTATGTATAATGAAGTGCTCAACGCAGTCAGCTTGCTTTTTAGGTGACAGAACCATAATTGAGATGTTCAAATACATGAGCACAATTCACCTTGAGGAGGATTTTTTTTCTCTTTAACTTGTTACTAAGAAAAAAGAAATACTGTTTTTTGAACTTTCTTTTCATCAAAGAATCCTGAATAAAAATGTATCACAGTTTCCACAAAAATATGAAGCAGCACAACTGTTTTCAACACTGATAATAATCAGAAATGTTTCTTGAGCATCAAATCATCATATTGGATTGATTTTCTGAAGGATCATGTGACACTGGAGTAATGATGCTGAAATATAGTGGAGATGAGTGGTACCCGGTGGGGTCTTCTGCTGTTGTAGCCCATCCGCCTCAAGGTTGTGCGTGTTGTGGCTTCACAAATGCTTTGCTGCATACCTCGGTTGTAACGAGTGGTTATTTCAGTCAAAGTTGCTCTTCTATCAGCTTGAATCAGTCGGCCCATTCTCCTCTGACCTCTAGCATCAACAAGGCATTTTCGCCCACAGGACTGCCGCATACTGGATGTTTTTCCCTTTTCACACCATTCTTTGTAAACCCTAGAAATGGTTGTGCGTGAAAATCCCTGATAATAATCAGAAATGTTTCTTGAGCATCAAATCATCATATTGGATTGATTTTCTGAAGGATCATGTGACACTTGACTAATGATGCTGAAATATATATTCACATAGAAAACAGTTATTGTATAATTTTACAATCATACACTCTCAGAAAAAAAGGTACAAAAGCTGTCACTGGGACAGTACTCTTCAAAAGGGTTCTAATATGTATCATTTAGGTACTAATATGTACACTTTTGGTACCAATATGTACCTTTGAGGGACTGAAATGCACTCTTTAGGTACAAAGGTGTACCTTTTGAAAAGCAGTGTGAAAAACAGTGACAGCTTTTGTACCTTTTTTTCTGAGAGTGTATGTGAGATAGAGAGATGTCTGTCTTGTCCGTCAGGTATAGGAATGATTTATTCAGGTCTTCAGAAACAGCACATCATTAGTGCTTCATCTCATCAGAGCAGATGGATTGGTAACATCTGCTGCAGAACGTGTCATGATTTAATTTACCTGATTGCTTGTTGCTTAATATTTGTTTTGTTTTGTTTTCCAGGGCGGTTGATCTTATCAAGGCTTATCCAGAAAACCGAATTACAGGTTGCCCATAGGTGGAGGAACAATGATCTTTCACCGAACGTTAATGGGAAGGAATCGCATCATTGGAATGAACAACTGCTGTGATTGATGCAGGTTGAAATTGGACATAATGAGACATTTCTTTCATGTATCTATCGCCCTGCTCACTGCTGTCAGATAAGCAGTGTTTCTGTGATCAGCACTGGTGTAAATGCAATGATCGTGAGTGTCAGTGATGAGACGGATGATGAGATCTCACCTTTAGAAGAGTCGGAGCAGGCAATCAATTCTACATAATGACATGCTTCACGTCACCACATAAACATGCTTTTGACTCAATGAATGTCTCAGATGATGGCACTAATATGTGGATGAGGGATGTTCAAGTCATATTTCAGGCCAAAATATGTTTATCTATTTCCAGGACCATTTGCATTTTTTGCACTGTGACATTATTTGACATATATTTTATTTGCAAATTCTCATTACACTATCTGCTATTTGCATGGACCAAACGTTTGGTAAAAATGAATGTCTGTCTGTGTGTATTAAAGCTGCCGTCGGCAACATTTTTTTTATCATATTCAGTGTAATCGACACTATAATCCGACAGAACAACATAAATAAGGTGGTTTTAGAAAAAAACCCGAGCTTCTAACTCCACCTGGAGCGTGTTATTTGTTTTGCAAAAATCCAGCGCTCCCGCTTCATCAGGTCCAATCAGCGCAGGGGGGTGTGAGATCTGACTGTCAATCACAGGTCGTGCACACGCCACAGATCCCCCCTCACTCGCGCACGTTAATATCACATGCACACGCCACGCCTGAAGTTTGCCTGGAGATTGCATGAAGCGTGATGGCGGAGAGAAAATCTACTAACAAGCTTCCAATTCCTCGGTTATTGCTATCTATGGATAGATTAGCCAGGGCAGCCTACCTCCGAGTCCATGGTGTTGATAGATGCTGAAGAGACGGACGCGTTCACAGAAAATCAGGTACACACGCACAGTGACGCACTGACGAGCACGACCTCGATGGGAGGGTGCTCGCTGGTAGTGGGGAGGGGCATGAGAGTTGTAAACATTCAAAATTTTGGCTAATCGACCCAATCTGCCAGACTTGCCGACGGCAGCTTTAAGAACCATTTAGATTTGCATCATCTTTTCTTTTCTTTTTTTTGTCTTTTTTTTTGGTCTAAACACCCATCTCCACATAATGGAAAGTTTGGTAACACATAATTAGACGTTCACTTACCTAGAATTGTATTTCACCACTAAATCACACATGCTGTCCATAAGACTTAATACGTATAGACCTTATTCAGAGCAGCGCCATGAGAAAGCGAGGCTGTGAGGGATAGACTTGTCGTGTTTCCAATGCCATCCGCTGTAAAAAGCTGGATAAAGCTCCTAGATTACTTACAATTTTCCACAGCTTATATTGTCGAGAGTTTTTTGTCAACTGAAATTTCTTGCAAAGATATTTTTTCCAGTGTTTCATGAGTAGAACAATCCAAAAACACATTTAATAACAGTACAGCCCATTGAAGAGATGCATGTCTGTCCCTCACGGCCTCACTTTCATTCCCATTAAAAATCAAAGATGGCGCTGCTGTGAATAAGGTCTATTGAATAATGAAGACAGACAGAGAGCACCATTAGAAAGAGCCTGAAGTAAATACATCCTGTCATGTGACATTTCCAGCATCATTTAGCATTCGCACAAAACCGCTGATGCATCAGCTTCGCGTAAGGTGGACTAGAACAGTCTGAGTCGAGCTCCATGATAAAGAATGATGATCGTTCAGCCTTTTAAAATAATGAAACGTTCGCTTTTTGTGTGCGTCGGCTTAAAAATGAAGCATGAGGCTCATTATTTTGTAAAAAACTTCAATTTGAGCAGCTTGCAAACCACGCATACTGATTCTCCAGATTGTGATTGGTGAAAAAGATTGATTCATGCATTATTGTGTTTGAATGCTTATACAAAATACCAACATGAGAAATGCCTGCAGGAAAACACTTAAGTGAGAGCATTTTTAAAGGATACTTTGTTTTCCATAGCCTATTTTGTTTTTATTTTTCATCATGTTAATAAAGTTTGTCTGACAAATTGTGTATACAGTGTATATATATATATATATATATATATATATATATATATATATATATATATATATATATATGTGTGTGTATGTGTGTGTGTATATATATATTCAGTGAGGAAAATAAGTATTTGAACACCCTGCTATTTTGCAAGTTCTCCCACTTAGAAATCATGGAGGGGTCTGAAATTGTCATCTTAGGTGCATGTCCACTGTGAGAGACATAATCTAAAAAAAAAAAAACAACAGAAATCACAATGTATGATTTTTTAACTATTTATTTGTATGATACAGCTGCAAATAAGTATTTGAACACCTGAGAAAATCAATGTTAATATTTGGTACAGTAGCCTTTGTTTGCAATTACAGAGGTCAAACGTTTCCTGTAGTTTTTCACCAGGTTTGCACACACTGCAGGAGGGATTTTGGCCCACTCCTCCACACAGATCTTCTCTAGATCAGTCAGGTTTCTGGGCTGTCGCTGAGAAACACGGAGTTTGAGCTCCCTCCAAAGATTCTCTATTGGGTTTAGGTCTGGAGACTGGCTAGGCCACGCCAGAACCTTGATATGCTTCTTACAGAGCCACTCCTTGGTTATCCTGGCTGTGTGCTTCGGGTCATTGTCATGTTAGAAGACCCAGCCTCGACCCATCTTCAATGCTCTAACTGAGGGAAGGAGGTTGTTCCCCAAAATCTCGCAATACATGGCCCCGGTCATCCTCTCCTTAATACAGTGCAGTCGCCCTGTCCCATGTGCAGAAAAACACCCCCAAAGCATGATGCTACCACCCCCATGCTTCACAGTAGGGATGGTGTTCTTGGGATGGTACTCATCATTCTTCTTCCTCCAAACACGGTTAGTGGAATTATGACCAAAAAGTTCTATTTTGGTCTCATATGACCACATGACTTTCTCCCATGACTCCTCTGGATCATCCAAATGGTCATTGGCAAACTTAAGACGGGCCTTGACATGTGCTGGTTTAAGCAGGGGAACCTTCCGTGCCATGCATGATTTCAAACCATGACGTCTTAGTGTATTACCAACAGTAACCTTGGAAACGGTGGTCCCAGCTCTTTTCAGGTCATTCACCAGCTCCTCCCGTGTAGTTCTGGGCTGATTTCTCACCTTTCTTAGGATCATTGAGACCCCACGAGGTGAGATCTTGCATGGAGCCCCAGTCCGAGGGAGATTGACAGTCATGTTTAGCTTCTTCCATTTTCTAATGATTGCTCCAACAGTGGACCTTTTTTCACCAAGCTGCTTGGCAATTTCCCCGTAGCCCTTTCCAGCCTTGTGGAGGTGTACAATTTTGTCTCTAGTGTCTTTGGACAGCTCTTTGGTCTTGGCCATGTTAGTAGTTGGATTCTTACTGATTGTATGGGGTGGACAGGTGTCTTTATGCAGCTAACGACCTCAAACAGGTGCATCTAATTTAGGATAATAAATGGAGTGGAGGTGGACATTTTAAAGGCAGACTAACAGGTCTTTGAGGGTCAGAATTCTAGCTGATAGACAGGTGTTCAAATACTTATTTGCAGCTGTATCATACAAATAAATAGTTAAAAAATCATACATTGTGATTTCTGGATTATTATTTTTTTTTTTGATTATGTCTCTCACAGTGGACATGCACCTACGATGACAATTTCAGACCCCTCCATGATTTCCAAGTGGGAGAACTTGCAAAATAGCAGGGTGTTCAAATACTTATTTTCCTCACTGTATATATATATATATATATATATATATATATATATATATATATATGCTAGGGTATCCTGAGTGGTTCCTAAAGGTTTACTGAACTCTTGAATGTAGAAAAAGTTGCCATTACATAGCAACATAATCAAAGATTAGATAATGGCAACTTTTAAGTGATTAAGTATGCGTAACTTGCAATTATTTGAGACGTTTCTTTGTTTTTTTATTATTTTAATATGTTCCTTTAGGTTCACTTATAATGTTAATGAAAAAAAATTGCAAAAAAAAAATCAAATATTTCCCTTTGCTCCTATAAGGCTTGTCAGTAAACGGCCTCTGTTATGATTGGCTAACGTCATTGCATAGGAAACAGTATCAACGCCCACTCGCTATTGCATGTGTTTTGAAACCATTATCCATATACAGGGCTGGACTGGGACAAAAAATCGGCCCGGGCATTTTGGCCCAGACCGGCCCACTATATGATCATAAACACCACCCATCTTTGCACACCCTTAAATATATGCATACCAACTCATATTCCTTAAAACCACTAATGCCATGTAATGAGTGAGTATAGGAACGAGTGAGAGTTAACAGATGAAATAAGTAAAAATGTGACATTTATTAATACAGTTGAACTATACTCCACAGTGATGAATCCATGAACAAGCTATAAGCGGCTCTGGCATAGCAATACCAGTGTTTCTCACAGGATTTTTGGTAAAACTGTGGTGGGTGGACCTCGGTCCTTCTAGGGGGGTTTGGGGGCATGCCCCCCGTGAGAAAATTTTGTGCATTTTAATGTTAAATTCATCAATCTTGAATTTAAGAGTTACTTGAGCACTTGAGAGTTACTTGAGCACTTGAGAGTTCAAAATTAAAAGCTCCAACCCATATTCAGTGTGCAAATTAAACAAAGAAAAATTCAAACCTCTTTTAATTACAGTGTCTATTTACATTACACCTACTACATAATAATAGTTATAATATTAATCCAATGACAGTAATAGCCCTATTTTGTAAAACAAATGCACAAAAAAATCAAGGAAACTTTCATAATTAGTTTTGTACCAATTTCTATACTTGAAAGAGATGAGCACATGATCTTTTATTTTGACGCAAACTGCATCAAGCTTTTATTTTGGCGGAAAACATGGTTTACAAACGCCTCTCATTAAATTTCTAGTGAATTGCGGTAATCGTCTTTATATACTGTCTATGTAATCGTCAACTATGCAATGTGGAAATAATCTGTAACTGGGTTATGGGTTCCTACACTCGATCATGACATAGCTTAAGTGTTTTGAAAGTAGTTCTGCTTACCGCAGGCTGATGAAGGGCGGAAAACATATATTTTGACACAGTTTACAGTGTCTGCTTTAAAGGCCTGGTTCTATTTTTTCACGCTATTTCTCTGCACAATCCTTGCGTTTCTTCTCTATCTCGCTGACTATTTTGACAGATACACACTGACACTGCTGCACGCTCGCTCACTCGTTTAAAGTTGTGATTGGGCCAGCCCAGTGTCAATCAAGAAAAGAACCAATGGGCCGCTGATCTGCGTGTTTCATGGGCTGGTCTGTCAGAAAAAAAAAAACAACACTGATTTTTTCTTGACCAATGCATTACACCGGCACAAACCCTGCGCCGCCAATTAAGCAAAACAAAACAAATGGGCCGCCGATGTACAAATTTTATGGGCCGATAAAAAAAAAAAAATAATAATAATTATGTATGAGTAGCCTATGAGATGTATCGGCCCAAAAAGCACGTCGGCCCACCGGGAAAATGCCCGGTATGCCCGATGGCCAGTCCAGCCCTGTCCATATAAAATCGTCATTTAAAGACAAAGCATTATGAAATCATTTACTCATGGTTTGTGATGCAGCTGCTGTCAGATCCAGTACAGTTGTTGCTTCATCTGTCACAAAAGTTTCTCTCCATTAAACTGTGCTTCGCTGACAAAACAAAACGCTCTGAACAAACATTTAATCCTTCAACATGATCCGGGACGCCATTAAAATAAACCATCCACTTGTTTTCGGCACTGCGATCCTTCTTAAGTCTGTACAGAGACACAAAAGAGTTGTTTAAACTGGACGTGTCAAAGCGAAAGTTCTTTTACTTTTTCATTTGTCCTGTTGTCGACAGACTCAAGCGCGTGGAGTGTCAGAAACTGAACACACATCTGTATACTGTATCAGTGTAGACAGCATCAGTGGTTATAATTATAACGCACATCCAGTTTAGGCTAACGTCAGCTGTTAAGTGACTGAATGCCAGTGGGCGGGGCCTATTGTGAGATGATGTTTAACTATTGGTTGATGTCTTGCTCTGGAGGCGGGTTTAAATTGATGAAATAAATGCTTTGTTTATAATGAGGAAAATGTTTTAAGCTCTGAAACTTGCAGCATGTTTTAATGGTACAAATACTTCTTATATGCCAAAAGATCAAGGCAAATTTGATTTCTCAAATCATGACCCCTTTAAACGCGTTGGTGGTGACCATTTAACAGGCTGCTGTTACTAAACAATTTGTGTTTTTGGTCAAAGTATGGTGACAAATATCATAATTACTGAAGTTTTAGCTCTATGCAGTATTATAGTGTTCTTTTTGGTGAAGGTTCCATTTAAAGGGGTGGTTGATCATGATTTCACTTTTCTAACTTTAGTTAGTGTGTAATGTTGCTGTTTGGGCATAAACAACATCTGCAAAGCTACAAAGCTCAAAGAATTTATTACTGCTTTTAAAGAAAACGTTTTTTAAGAACTACAACAAATGGCTGGTAGGAACTACACGACATTCCTCCCGGATTAATGGCATCACCAACCCTAAAATTTGCTTAAACCCCGCCCCCGGCAACACGCAAGCAGTGTTGAGAAGAGGAAGAGTTGTTGTAGTAAAGCACATTTGTGAGTCTGCTCAAGCTGTCGCATCCGTCTTTTCACGTGCAATACAGTATGTAACAAACACAATAGCATATCACTCTGTAGGCATCTTACAACAGTTCCCACACAAGCAATTTTATAGATTATCATGACAGAATATACTAATCGATGACTTGAAGATAGTTCACTCCACATCAGCTACATAAATTCATCAACTAACCATTCAGAGACGTCCTGTTGCTTCTACATGTTGTCTTTTCTTCTTGAGTCTCTCCATCATTGTCTGACTCCGGTTTGAACATAAAAGGCAGAAAAGTTTCTGACATTTTAATACTTGTCTGCATGAGGTAATAGGAGCTGCTAACACACATGAGCTCTTGAAGCTCCACCCTCTGTGCCGGGAGTAGCAGCTCATTTGCATTTAAAGGGACACACAACATTTTTATTTTAACATGCTGTAAAAAAAATATATTTTGAGGTAAAACTGGGGACATCAGAGACTTATTTTTCATCTTGTGAAAAGGGGCATTATACCACCCCTTTAATGTAAAACTTGTTTTGGTGTATAAAAGCAATATAACCTTTTCAGTTTACTCAGTAAAATGATAGCAGGGTTATTATAGTTCACTAAAACTAAAACCATGAAAAGAGCATTGTTACTTGAAATAAAATAAACAAAATTTAACTTAAATACAATAAAATATAAAAAACTTCTGTTATTTTCGTATTTTCCAAGTTGAAGTGCTAAAATGACTGAAATTAAAATTAAAATAAAAAATAATAAATACATATAAATTTGACAAAAAAACAACAAAATTACTAATGATTTAACTAAAATTAAAGTCGAAATATAAAACCTAATTTAAAATAAGAACAAAAACTAACAGTATATCAATCATACTAAAATAACAGAAGTTAGACAAACTAAGAAACTTCTACACGTTAAACTTGGATCCACAAGTTAAAAATCATTAATTTTGAGTTCATATTATATTATGTTAGCTGAAGGCACAGTCTTGAACTTAAAAATAAAATAAAAAATCCTGAAGTTGAAGTTTTCTAAAAAAATGTACGGTGTAATTAGCACAACTACACAACTTTCAAACCCTTTTAAACTTTCTTTTAAACTGTCAAGTCAGCATTTAGGCTTTATTAAACATTAATTTCTAAGTTATTCTTGAGACACATGCAGGTCACTTTCAAACATGATCAACTTGGACTATAAGCTGAAATGTATTCTTGTAAATTTATGTGCTCAAAAAGTCATTTCAGCACATCGACAGACCATAAACCTTCCCTCCTCCAAACTATATTTAACTTCATTATAGTCGGCCAGGCATTTATGAACTATCTGAAGGGCAGAGACGAGATCTCCATCAAGGGCGGCTAGTAAATCAAAATGAGCGACAGCACGTGTTCATTCTCTCTAAGCTTGACGAATGCGCTCTAATCTGGTTTCATGTCATTTTCTTATTCACATAAACCCCGCATTCTGTCACCGCCATCTGCGATCCTACGGATAAAGAAAGGGCCAAATATAATTTCTAGAGGTTTATGAGCTTTTTGGGCTCTGCGCTTCTAGTTGACACAAGCATGCTGGTCTTTTGATTATCTTTGCTGGAAGTGTGAAGATGTGAAGAGATCTGCTCTCAAGGACGAAGGAAGTGCAGAGAACAGGCTTTCCAAACACGTCCTGCATTCATGTTCTGTGGAGCTGATGCGTTTTCTGTGTCTGTCACCCTGAGATAGAACGTAAAGAGACGATTCAGCCTGAAGGGGTTTTTATCTTTATTACAGGAGAGTTCTGCCAGATTCACTGTTTGTCTACTTTGTCCTGATCGTCAAACAACACAGTGTTGAACTGAAGCTCAGGGAAATGTAACGGAGAATAAGGCTGGGGGAGAAACCGCAGGGCCTGGATGGAGAAACAGCAGGTCTTATTTCTGAAAGTGAGCTTGCGGTTTTGTCATATTCACTATGTCACTATGTACACTATATACTACACACACCCACACAAATACATACACATTACACACCATAGTGCCAAAGCAAAAAAACGATTTGTGACAACTTTGCAAATGTATTAAAAAGGAAAAACTGAAAAAGTACTGTGGTAGATTTTTCCCTGGGTCTCGTCTACAAATCAACGTCCCCGAACGTCTACTGTCGACGTTTGGTCTATCTGGGTCTCGTCTACAAATCGACTTCACCGTTCAATAATGGTCACCTAACTAACTTGTTCCCCTAAACTAGCTTCCTTCCTAAACTAGCTTCCTGCGCGGGAATAATCGACAAACAGACTTAAGCAAATGTCCTTTAAATGCTTTAATCACGGCCAGGAGATCTTCCCAAGTAGTTCTCAGGGAATCTCTCCCAAGAAGTAAGGCCAGAGGATCTCAGACAAATTCCATTGAGAATCCCACCAGAAAACACGGATACAGCAGTTTTTATAGAATCGAGAAAACAAATAAGACTAACATGTCACCTTCAATATGATTGGTTCAATTGGTTCAAAAGCCCCAACTTTTTTCCTCCGTCACTGGCAGAAGCAAACTCTGATTTTGTGATTACTTATCACAAGGTTTGAGAACTAGTCATCTGTCTAGTTTCACCTCCCTTAATTGTTATTTATACACACACACACAATCAAAGTCACAAGTTTTCCCCAAACAGTTTGGAAACATTTAAAAGCATATGAATGTCGTTCCTGCACACACACACACACACATGGAACAAAGAGAACGGCGCACACACGGAGCGGAAAAGACACGCTCGTGAATTTACTAAACAAGCTGCGTGAGAATAAAACCTGATCGCCGAACGCCGAACACTGATCCACATTTTTCTGACATATTATAGACCAAAAAACGAATCGATTAATCGAGAAAATATTCAACAGATTAATCGACTATGAAAATAATCCCAAATCTCTAATCATTATGTTCAAGTGCATTGCATTGGATTGGAAGCCCTGGATATAAGCCTCCCTCTCGATCTCTCTTAAATATTTGTATTCTCTCTGTTTTGTCATTTAGTAAACTTTATAGATTTCAACCATATTATTCCTTCTTGAGTCTCTTTAACAAGAACTTAGATTAATGTATGAATTGAATAGTGATTGTGTGACTTATGATTAGGGAACAACCAGTGATACTCTTGGTAGTACCATCAAATGATAGCCTATAGCGATGTCATCAGGATACACATACACCGGTAGGCAGTGGCCCACCAGAACTTATAGGTTTACCCACCTCTTTTTTTACCACTACACCTCTGATCATACATGATGCTGAGATTTATCAGACCAGAGAATCATGTTTCTCATAGTCTGAGAGAGTCCTTTAGGTGCTGTTTTGCTAATTCCAAGTGGGTTTTCATGTGTCTTCACTGAGGAGAGGCTTGCGTCTGGTTACTCTGCCAAAAAGCCCAGATAAGTGGAGTGTTACAGTGATGTTAGTCCTTCTATATATTTCTCCCATCTCCATATATGACTGTGGAGCTCAACCAGAGTGACCATCGGCTTCTTGATCAGCACTCTAACCAAGACCCTTCTCCATCGATTGATCAGTTTGGCTCTAGGAAGAGTCCTGGGTAGGGTTGCATCAGCCGTTCGTAAGTTCTTTCTTAAATTGGAACATAAAGTCCACACTATGGCTTAGTAACTATTAGCTAGTTTGTAACTAACTCTGTACTTTATTCCGCTGCACCATTTGTTCGTAAGGCAGAACGTAGCTAGTAGGTCGTAAGCTCTCCGTAAAGAATGCGTAATCACATAATATGACGTTTAGCCTCGATGATGCAATAGCAACCTTCAAATACGTGAGCAAAAGTTGTTGAAATGCCGTGAATTTCAGTTTATCCTTCATTCTTTTGCCTCACGTTAACGGTAAAAATAAGTTTCCATTAAATACGATAGCATCCTTGATCATTAATAACATAAGTGTTTTTATATGTAAATAACATTCAGAAAATGTATTTGAAATTAAATTAATAAGGATCAATAAATAATATTGATACAAAAAACATAAGAAATTACGTTTATTGATTATGACTGATATTTGACATGCACAACATGGACCGATGCACGCAGCGGCGCGCTGTTTTGGACGGGTTTGTGTTAAAGAGCTGCTAACAAAGTAATCTTTTCACATAATGTTCTCTCTCTTAAAATGTAAGTGAGGGTAAATGCCAGCATTATCATATTATGTCTAAAGAATTGAAGTCTGTCAGGTAAAAGAAGAGCTTACTGATGCAGTTCAGTCTGTCTGATATTTTATTCCAACCGTTACTCCTGATCGGAGGCTGCCATAAATATTTAGTTTATACGTAGAGTTACGCTTCAACTAAAGTTTAATGGTGCAATGCAAAAATATTTAGAAGTGCGTAAGTCTTAACTTAGTGTCCATTTACGTCAAAACTAGGCTAAGTTGTAATTTACGCACAGCTGGTGCAACCGTCCCTGGTTGTTCCAAGCTTCTTCTATTAAGGATTATAGAGGCTATGCTTCTGTGAACATTCAATGCAGCCAAATTTTTTTTGTAGCCTTTCCCAGATTTGTGTCTTGACACAATCCTGTCTCTGAGCTCTACATGCAGTTCTTTTGAGCTTGTGGCTTTGTTTTTGCTCTGATATGCATTTTAAACTGTTAGTCACATGGAGCAATTTTATGAAATTGAGATTTATACATCACATGAAAGCTGAATAAATAAGCTTTCAATTTTGTTAGGATAGGACAATATTTGGCTCAACTATTTGAAAATCTGGAATCTGAGGGTGGAAAAAAATCTAAACATTGAGAAAATCGCCTTTAAAGTTGTCCATTTATGTTCCAATTGTGCTGCATCCACTCACAAAAATACATGTTTTATATATTTACAGTAGGACATTTACAAAATATCTTCATGGAACATGATCTTTATTTAACATCCTAATGTTTTTCGGCATAAAAAAAAATTCGATAATTTTGACCCGTACAATGTATTGTTGGCTATTGCCACAAATATACCCGTGCGACTTGTGACTGGTTTTGTGATCCAGGGTCACATGTAATTTTTCTTAACCTGACAAATGATTCAGAGTCTAATTTTCTTTTTTCTTTATAACACAGACTGATGACTGAGCCTTTCCTTCCCGCCCTGATGGATGATCTAATAGTTTTGGTCATCATATTATTTTCTTGAACTGCGTATTGTGGTCCGAACCTCCCAATGGAGAGATTGTGAGCACTGGTCCATCATGGCACCGGTCCTCTGTCCATCTGGGGATTTAATGAGGCTGGAAGAGGCTTCGTCGACGCCTGCTTCCCACCTCGTGCCGCTTCACCCTCCGGACGCCCATGATGACTCGGAAGCCCTCCTCACGAGACGTGATTGAGCTCATGTGGTGAGTTCAGATGAGACAGTCTGTCGCACACATGCTCAGATATGAGAGTGGCATTAAAAGGATGCATTTCTGAACTATTGCATTGCTATTGCATTGCTATTATTGATGTGAGTGTGCTTTTCTGGTAAAAGGGACTTAAATTAAACTTTTACACTGTTCACAACTGATCACATAACAAAAAGTTGCTCAGGTGGATCCTTGTCTAAGGATGTGTTCACACTGGGCATGTTTGGTTGGATTGAAACTAACTCTGGTGCGATTGCTTTGTTAGTGTGGATCATTTGAATAAGAGTGAACAATGCCACCTGATCCCTGGTGCCACCAAACAATTGGACCGAGACGCTGAAAAGATGGGTCTTGGTCCACTTCCAAACGAACTCTGGTGCAGTAAAGAATATGAACGCAACAAGACAGGTAAATGAACAAAAAACTGAACATGATGTCTCAAGAGGAAGCCCTAAAAAGGACAGAATTCTCAATCATACCTGTTTTTTTCTCGTCATAATTGTGATGTTGCCCATGACAGTTCAGTACAGGCGTCAGATCCGCATCTCCTCGCAGCAGATCTTGGTTTGTGTGTGTGTGACGGAGGGATTCCTGACGCTGTTTTGACTCCTTTACACATTTTATAAGCTCTTCACGAGTTCTCAGCTGGTCTAAATACCATCATATGTAGGCTACGCACATACAACGAGCGCATTTAGCCCAGAACACAGCATAGTTTTGGATGTTCGGTAAGTTTTGACTCAATAAATAATAAAAGCCTTCCAATCAGGTTGTGAACATATCCCTATGCCTTTAGGTTTGGTATCTTTAGGTTCGGTGTAAAATGCCAATGTGTCCGCTAAGCAAACCAGGACTAAATGTTTTATTTGAGTTTTTTTTTTTTTTTTTTGGTCTGGACAAAACGAACCAAGTGAACCGAACTACAAGTGTGAACACACCCCAAGTGGGTGTTTCGTTAGCTATTATCGAGTTATATGCATGCATGCTGTTTTCAGCCATTTAACACATTTTACCGTGTTAAAATCCAATGTTCTTGAATGTCACCGCTTTGATTTTACAGTAGCATGTTGATGATGAAGCCGGTTAACTTGACTTGAGAATTTCGTCATGTAGTTCTTCAGATGAGAAGACACTGTTCTTCACACAGTTTCTTCATGTGGTTTTTACAGTAAGTCCCAAATCCATGTTTGCCCTAGAGGGCCATGAAATATTAATTACAGACAAAATGGTGCTGTTTGTATTAAATCTGCTCAGCATAATACATTTGCATATTAGAGACCTACATAGGGCCTTCACTGTCTACTGCACATGTGATTTATGCAGTTTCTCCATTTAATCCACCTTCCCTCTTTATCACATTACATGACACATGCAGCATCCATTACAGGAATATATCATATATTTTTGATAAAGCACCTACATTTTTCAGTAAAATGTGTCACTTCAGCTGTAAGGTGTCTTTCTAAAGTGGTAATGCTTTGCTAAGTGAAGGAACTTGTGGTTTTGCGTAACATACTTTCTGTGAATTTGTAGAAGTTAAACTCCATTTAAACAGTATTTTACTGATAATAACTTACTTCCATGTTGCTTCCTTTTGTCTTTGAGCATATACCAAAGGTTTTTAAAGGTTTACGGGATGATTTTGCGGCTGAATTGTTGAATCATATTTTGACAGACATGACAAACATTTACAATTATACATTGCTGTTTATTTACTGAAGCTAAAAGAACAAAATTGCAGGAAATCTCTTTGAAACAGCAGTTCTCATGTTCAACAGGCTGAGCAGAAACACAAACTAGACAGCAATGCAATGTCTCCAAATGATTTGATCATGTTTTGCCAATGCTAAGGGTTTTCACGTATTGGGTCATTACATTAAAACCCCAAAAATATTAAATTATTCTGTTGTTATTTTTACCTGTCAAAAAAGTTATGAGACTGTGACCTGCGATCTCAATGCACTTTATAAGAGAGCTGCTCCCTGCATTTAAGTGTACATATTTACTGAACGAAATCACAGCCTTTTGTGGTTTAATAATCACACTAGGCCGTATTGGGTTTTTTATTGCAAGTTGATGGAATAATCATTGGGTTTGCCAAAGATTGTGAGCTTTATGGAATCAAATCTTGAGTTTGGTTTAATATCCAGGAGATCTTTTTTTATTTTTTTTATTTATGTGGAATAATCTGTACTTATTACATTTAGATAGACAGAAAGTTCATTATTAAAACATTATTTGGAGTTTTCAGGGGGTTTTTTTCACATCAGTCTATTGAGAATAATAATACATTTAACAGTCTACATATATACTAAAATAGTTCATGTGCTCCTGACTTTGGCTGTCATTGGCTGCCGTGATTCTTTTGAAAATCTCCATCAAATGTCACTCAGAAGGGGGCATCCACAAGCCCTTAATCAGATTAAAGCCATCTGTTGTTTGCTTACTTTAAATATGTGATTTGGATGTTATTGATAGCACTGATCCATTTAGCACAATATTTGAATCTTGCAAATCTTTGTCCTTTGTTAATGGAAGTAAATCTGACACTCAAGCCAGTGACTCCTTGTGTAATGTCACCGAGTCCTTTCAGAGGAAAAAGCAATTAACATTTTAAATGGCAAACTGCATTAAAACCAAAAAGCAATTAATGTTTTAAATAACAGCGACCAGGGGGGCCTGAAATGGCACCTGCCAGTTCTTGTTAAGGGAGGCAGTCGTGCTGGGAGTCAAAGCTTCCTTGTTGTTGTTTAGTTGAAAGGGATTTTTGCTTCTGTCCTGAGGCATTGAGAGACCGCCGAGAATATGAGGGAAAGGCATTGAAGATCTGCAGCATGATATGATTGGAGAAGAGGACCAATAAATGTTCTGTCACCTTCAGAAAAAAGAGGTGGCTTGCAGCAACTTTTTATTTTTGCATCAATTTCCCAGGAAGGGACTATTTTGTTTTCTTTAACACATGGGATGGAAACATTCGCAAATGTTTTATGCAATATTCCACTTTTGCACATACTGTGAGTTATATCCACAACTTTGAATGGAAACACAGCAGGTTTTGAGCTGTAAGAATTCCCGGCCACTCCAAAACATTGTGTTAATCTGTGAATAAGCCCACTGGGTTTTGTTAGCCGTGTCACTGGTCTCTGGAGGGCTTGTGTGAGTGGGGTGGAGCGTTTTCCCATCGAGTGCCGGGAACAGGGCTTTCCCCCGGGTCGTGTCTCTTACTCGTACAGTGATACTCTGTCTTCTAAAACTGAGAAGAATTCATCAAAGGCTTCCCGCAGCACACAGCCGTTTAGATCCCGCTGCGGGGAATTGTTTTTAAGCTAATTCTGTAGAGGAAATACACGCCTCTTTCCCAGGACTGGAGGAGATGAACCGGGACTCAGCATGGACAGATGGGGTTGATGAGGAAGGGTTAAAGAAAGAGGGATTTGTGACTTTATTTGATGAGGAAAGTTGGTTCAGAGGTGGAGCAAATTATGAAGACATGAAGCCAATAGCTTTTACTTTACAGAGTCCTGCCAAACAAATCAGCAAAACTCATCCTGTTGCATGTTCAGATGAGTGAGTCTTAAAGTCACCATGAAATCAACACTGACAATTCTTATATTAAGGTATAAATGATAATGGTAATCTTGGATAAAAATAACTTCCGCTCCCTCTTGCAGTGACATCTCTTCTCTTCTCTGATGATGAGGGCGGGGCAACCTGTCACTCACAAGAGATCCACCAATAGCAAACCATCACAACCATCCAATCAATTCCCCATTAACAAAATCAAGTCCCGCCCTACATTTGTTCTTCTTTGAGAAGCCGTTTCAGTCTGATATACGTCACAATAGGGAAGAAAAGTCAATCGTAACGTCTGTTTCATGCCGACTTTAACTTCTGCCAGCCCAAACAAATATTAAGTCAGGAAATTGATGTTAAAAATAATGGTGAGATTAACTTAATTCATTACACAGGTAAAATTGAGCCTGTAGCATTTGGGTATCTACAACTCTATAGTCATAGGTATTCAATGCATACAGAAAATGTGTGGACTGTGTAGAGAATACATGCAATATTCTGAGAAATATTAAAAGTAATTTGATTGCATGCATTGAATATATAATGTACAATTTGAGTATGGCTTTTTTCATTGATTCATTAATTTATTGTCATACTGATTATTTCCTTATTAAAGGTGCTCTAAGCGATGTCACACGTTTTTTAGGCTGAAACATTTTTTGTCACATCCAACAAACATCTCCTCACTATCCGCTAGCTGCCTGTCCCCTGAACACACTGTAATAAAACGCAGTCTCTGTAGACAGCCCAGGCTCCACAAACGGCAACAAAAACAAACTGGCCCAGCCTGGACCACGAAACATAACAAACAGTGTTCCAGCCAATAACCGACAAGAATGATTTGGGGTTGGGGGGGTTAGTGCGCGTGCACATGAAGGGGGGTGTGGGGAGTGGAGGAGAGAGAAGCATGAAGAGGGAAGTTAGCTAGAGGAGAGATGTCCTAGACAACGACAACGACTAACGTTACAATTATATTCTTTTGAATTTTGATATGGCCGACACACGACCAAAGAGACGACGTTCCTATGAACAAATAGTAGCAAAGAATAGGGAAAAGGAGAAGGAACGCCTCCCGAATTTACATTGGAAAAGCCTTTGACTCGTTCAGGACTGTTTCAGGAAGCACGGAAGGAGGGAAGGAGGGAAGGAGGGAAGGAGGGAAGGGGGGGGGGGGTCGTTTGAGGAGGAGGGAGGGTCGATTATTTATTTTTCAACAAGAAGTGACGTCACCCAACATCGCTTAGAGCACCTTTAATTGAAATTATTTATTTTCATATTAACTTTTTTCCATGTTTTTTCGCTTATTTTATTATAATATGAATTTATTTTGTTTTCATAGTTTTATTTACTTTCATTGCATTTTTTAAGTTTTTAGGTGATGATACACAGGGAAACTTTTTGAGCAATGCTGCTGGGCAATGTTGCCGTCAACGGGCAACCAGATGAGACACAGGGCCCATGACCGATCTAAATTATCCAGTTGGATTTTTATTGCCCATTTTCAATGGGAAAGTGCCCAAGCAACAATCGCTCGGCAAGATTGCCCAGCAACATTGCTCAAAAAGTTGCCCTGTGTATCATCACCTTTAAAGGTGAAATGGGCATTCAGATGAATGGCAGTCCATTCTCCAGGTTTAGACCTCTTTGACATCCACATTGTCTTTAAAGAATGGTGTTTCGAAAAGAAAGCATGTACTTAAGGTTAGCTAAATGGCTAAAATGTATTCAAAAGTACAGATTCTTAATGGAGGTCATTTGACTGGTCAGATTAGTACGATAAATGAGGTCCATTTTACAAGTAGATTGCTCTAAACGGCTTCTGATTTATAGTTCATTTTGCATGGTTTAGGTATATGAACAGTCTTTGCACTTGTGCCTGTTCTGAGTATTATATCACTGATTAGAAAACAGAGAGTTAAATGAAGCACTCTGGGCAAAGCCAAAAGTCTTTCTTTTTTTTTTTTTTGCAGCACAAACATGACGCAACAAATACATCACAGAGACGAATGTTAAGATTCAGGGCATGGAGAAACGGCTCAGCTGTGAACGAGACGAGACAGTGGAGAAATGATTTCGGCTAATCAAGGAACAGCAAACGGGCGATGATTCAGAGCAAAGTCGCTTTAAACTGTGAGAGGAACATTAAAAGTTTTTAGTGCACTTCCAAGGTGTCCTAGAGAGGCCCGAGCCCTGATTGCGGCGGTTATTGATGTACCAGCAGGTGTCAGCAAAGCAAATGCAAAGTAGGACACAATGTGTGGCGCCCCAGCAGCTGAATAATTCATCCAGAGCATTATTAGTCAGCGGAGGTGGAACTGTAGAAGTCTGCAGGGAGACATGAGCAATTGATTTCTGTGCAATACTTGGCTGCTTATAAACCGGTTAACTATGTGAACGCGGTGTGTGCTTTGGATTGCCGAGGTTAAGCGGTGTAGTGTGAATAAACAACAGAGAGAGTGAGATCAACCGTTCAGAGTTTCAACCCTCCAGACACTCTTTCTCTCTCTCTCACTCACTGCAGTTTTGTCTTGGCTCATTCTTTATATCTCCATTCCTCCTCAGATCCTAGTTTCCATCAGATATTTAGCAGTTCTCTAGCCTTTATAGCCAAGATAATGCTCACTAATGTTAATGGTATTCTTACAGATACAATTCAACTCTTGTTTTTAGTGCCTAAATCCACAACTATATACTGCGCAATTTAAAGGGATAGTTCACCCGAAAAGGAAAATGCTGTTATTATGCATGGCAAAGCGATTATTTAACAAAACTAGGAGTGGGCGATATGACCACAATCTTGTGAGTAATTTATGTCATGATATTGATGCATATCTGGTATATTTTTGCTATGATAACAACAAGATCATACCATGCAATATGATACCAGTGTAGGGTGACCAGACGTCCCGAAAAATTCGGGACAGTCCCGAAATCTAAACTGTTGTCCCGAATTCCGAATCTGGCCCTAATTGACCCGAAAATTATACTAAAGCAAAATCTTGAGTAGCCTAGTTATTGTCTTATAAACATTAAAAACTGTCTGCGGAGGTTGAGGCCGGCGACACACTGGCTGCGTGGCGTGTCCGTTTTTATTTCGGCTCCCCTGTTAACAGGTTAGAGCTTGCACACTGCCTGCGTGACACGGGCGTCTCAGGCGCGCCTCGAGCCGCGCGGAAAACGCGTGCATGCTGGAAACAGAACCGACGCCTATTTTTCACGCGACACGCAAGCCTGTTGGAAGCGTTTCCAGGCAAAATAGAATAGGAAAAGATGTTTGTATGTCATTTTGACATGAAAACATATTAATAAATGACATTTTGATGTTTGAAAGTTTAAGTTTTTACATAAATGCAGATATAAATGTAATAAAAAAAAAATATATATATGATCGATTTTCAAATAATGCACCTGTCAATACAGAACGAAATATTCTGTAGCCTATTTTGCCTATTATTAGAGCGCAAGTTGCTGCAGCCGCGAGGACAGTCACTGCTGCACGCGTAAAGGAGTGATTGATTGTGATTGATTGTTCGCGGTACTGCAAAACGTAGTTTAAGCTTATTAGCGTTAGGCTATACTGAAAGGTCTGATTTATGCACTGTTTCTTACAACAGTCATTGTTTTTTTTTCTTTTCACAATGACATTTGAGTTCATGATTTTAATGTTGTTGTTTTTTGTGGCAGACTAAAGAATAATGACAGACTGTTGATCTTTGAATAAAAATATGTTTGGTTCAGGTTTGAAATTAATTATCTTTTATTATAGGCTATGCAGTCTGATATCATAGAAGCCCCCCATCCCGTCACCCCAGACCCCAGACCCATAGCCCCCCCCCCCCCCCCACCCCCCCCCCCCACCCCGTCCCGAATTTCAGCCAATCTCATCTGGTCACCCTATACCAGTGACATTTCACAATTCTCAAAACCAATTTATATACTACAGCAGAAACTAATACTAGACTAACTAGGTAAAATGTCCTCAAACAATTATTGAAGAAAAGTAAACAATACAATAAAAACAAAGCCAAATGCTTTTTTTTTCATATCTTTTTCATATCTAAAAAATGACCCTTTTTTGCTCCACAAATGTGGAACAAAGGTTAGTAACTAATGCCAGAAGTTTTATTAATTCCAGAAGCTTTATTAATGCCAGAAGTATTCCATTATACACACTAAGAGCAATGTTTTTATGTCTGTGTTCTCTAACAATAAAGTTAAACTCCTGTAGAATGTAATTCATATAAAGTGCTTGATAAGACTTTATATTGCTTGTTCTATCAGGGATGAACAGTAAATGCAAATCTAGCTCTGTCTTAAAGATAAGGTAGGCAATTGCAAAGAGGCTTGCAATAGCAAGCTAGCTTCGAAAGCATCGAGCGTCTCTAAATCCTCCGATAAAACTCACAAGTCTGCAAAGCGTCACGAGAGACGACGTTACATTACCTCATGTCTCAAAGCAAATACTGTAACATTACAATAATAATGAACGTAAACAACTTGCAGAGCTCTTGTACCATCTGACTGCTGCAGATTCATTTGGGCGTTGTTGATATGTTGTTGACATAGAAACACATAAATCTGAGTCTGAGGACGTGAACGGCTCCGGGTGGAACACGGGTTGCCATCGCGTAATTACGGTTCCATTACCATAATTACGGTTCCATCATGGCGTGAACGCAGCATAGACTCATTGTTTTGGTTCAGGAGGAACTGTAAAAGGCGGTTGCTTTTTGTTTGTGGCGCTCTGTGACTGACGTCTGTCTAACTCTGTATAGCATGAAACACGCGGATGACATGCTGATGTCTTTGCGAGCAGGTGCGCAGAGGTATGGAAATACATATGTTGACAGGCAGGTATCATTGCATTCGGACCAAATTGGACTGATTGGACGAACATTTCTTGGTCCTGAGACTTCCACAGAAGATATATGTATGTTTAAAGGTCCCTGTGGTGAAAATCAAGTGTTTAATGTTGTTTATATGTCTATGTGGTGTTTTTAATATGCTTTAACAGAAACCATGTGTACATACATGAGTCATGAAAAAACAAGATTTGAAATCGCAGGTCAACGTGTGATCGTCAACGAGTGGATCTCTGAGCTGAGTGAGTGGAGGCGGGGCTTATTTGCATATTCATATAACTGCGTATACTAAATGAGGCAAGGGTGTAGAGCTACAATCAAGCTATTTTAAGGCATGACGATTTTTTTCAAGGATATTTTTTTTTAAATATGTCATTTTGGTGATCAAAGATGAGTTTTAAGGGATAAAATTATTGACTACTGGGGGACTTTAAATATTTTGACCACTTCTATTATTGATTACTTTCCGTATGTGAAGAGAGTTTCAACCAGTATAACAAAAAGTGTTTATAAAACAAATTGCCTACCTTACCTTTAACACATTCCCAATGAACACTTACCTAATGCATTTTACAGAACAAGGGTCAGAGAATGATGCATTTATATGAGCTTGTATGATTAATGTTTTAAAACGACTGAAGTAAGTCTACCTGTATGTCATATCCATAGTGAAATTTAAAACAGGTTTTTGGGAGAAACAAAGCATTCCCAGAGGCTCTAGAGTTACAGACATGTTTCATCCACTATCTGTAAGCCTTGCCTCTCGCCTAGAGCTTTTCTCATCCCACAAACAGTCTCCGTCTTAATCTCTGAAGCAGCTGCGATGAGCCGCTATCAATCTGCCAAATCTTATCACAGCCCGCTGAAGAAGAGGCACAAATGAAATTACGCCTATGTAAATGTTCCAGCATAAAGGCGATATGAAAGGCTCACCGAGGCTCAGATTATTCTCCCATTGGGGTCGAGAAATTGGAGTTTGTACCTTGTCTTGCGTAACCAGACTTTTGGCTTGAAGTCAGATCCACAGCTTTTTCTGCCCAAGAACGACAGGAAGAGATCGTCTGACTGATATATAAACTGTGTTGTTTTGTGGCTGAATTATAGTAGATGATTTATTTTTAAATATTATCTCACATAATGACATGGCAGTTAATGAGGGTTCAACAGAAAGAAACTGAATGCCTGAATAAACGTGTAGCTCAGCTGATGCTTTACACCTCTTGAGTAAATATATGAGACCAGGCAATCTGCAGATATGAAGCCAATATTAACAGATGGCATCCTGCAGATGATGAGTGTTACACGGAACTGTTGTTAAGGAAAGCGGCTGCTGTGGCATTGAATAATCAATCAAACTATCAGGCTGTGCTGTGGAAGAGCATACTAACATACTACTATTTCTGAAGTATAGATCACATCAACATCTGGTGTTTCTGGTCACACTTTTTTTATTTTTATTAAATAAATATAAAAATGTTTGTTTCAATAATTTATATTTTTAATATTTTGTATTTTTAGGGGATTTTATGGTATTGGACAATATTCACCTCTAAATTATGCACCAAAATATAAAATAAAACAAATAGAATATTTTAATTAATACAATGTTTAAGTTAAAAATAGAGCAAACGTATTTAAAATACATCGCATGGAAGTTTCGTACACTGTAAAAAAAAAATAAAAAAAAAAAAATGTACTGCCTTATATTAAGTACTAGCAACTTGTAAATCATTTCAACTTTTCAAATTGCATAAACTGACTTTAAAACTTTTTTTCAACTAAAACAAGTTGAAAATTAATTAACCTATTTTGATGGGCTATGTAAAAACACATGTTGTCATAACTTATTGATTATATAATTTTTTACAGAAAAAAAGCTGCATTTTTTTAATCTCATCATTTGATTTTTAAATAAAAGATTGGGGGTTAAAAATGCAAAATATAAGATGCTAACTGGGTCAGCACTCATGTGTAACTTCTGTAATGTGTGAAGTTTTTTATTTTTCTTCTTCTCTCTAACATTTACATATTTCAATTGAATAAAACAGCAACAATAAAAAGAACTAGCTTGGTTAGCTGATAACCTTAAAAGTCTATAGATATCGCCGCCAGTTCATATGGCCACATTAACACTTTCTCCGACAAGCGGATGCAATGAGAACTGATTTTCAGCATAAACCCTATTGACTGAATTGCAAAAAATGCAAGTTCTGTTCTGTGCATGTCAAGTTTTGAGACAAAAACATATGTAAATAGTGATGCAAGCAACATTTCCAATGTTGTTCTGGACAGTTGCCAGTATTGTCTTGCTGAGTGATCGTCACATCTTATTTGTCAGAAGTGGAGAATCAAGTTTTGGACAGATTTAATTAATTATTTGATGTCAAAATATCAAAACATGTTTTAAAAAATATAAATATGACCTTCAAATTGACATCCTCATGTTAGCTAGCTGTCAATGACTAACTTCAAATCTTTTTTTCTGTCCATTTGAGTACTCATGAAGTTGAAGTGTCTGAGCTTGACCACTTAGATTTCTGAAGGTCTGTTATTGTATAGAAATAATTATTTCTGACCTCAACATCTACTGTATTACAGAAAAGACTCGTATCCTGACAGACAAATGTGTTGCCGAGGACACCGAGATCTCATCCGCATCCGAGGCGTTGGGTGGGCCGAAGAGCTGTTGTTGTCTCTATTGATATTGTTGCAGTTGGTTTAGTAATGTAACACACTGTCCTTGTTATTTCATTGCCACACTGTGACCTGAAGTGCATTCGCTGATCAATACAAGTCCAGGCTTGTGAAAGAGGTCACTTGAAATGTTAATGCGATTGCAATCTGGTACGAGATCCATTTTCTGAGGAGGATGCTAATTTCTCAAACCAAGAGCGCTGTGACCTTACGGTCATGCTGTAGGAGGAATATTCTTTAAAATGAGCCATATTTCATGAGTCATCAGTTCATACTGATGTTGTCTTGTTGAGGACATGCAATACTACACTCAAAAAAGTTATGTCAGAGCATCTCGGATCTCATGCAGGTCATGAGTGTTGGATTGTGGGGCATCTGAAGTGTGGAGGCTCAGATGAGCTGGTTATTATGGTTATATAACTAATTAGTATTCATGAGCCATACCTTTATCATAGTAGGATTCATAAATTCAGATTCTAGACCTGTAAGGCCTTATAGACTTTCTTTTTTTTTTTTTTTTTTTTTTTTTTGACACGACTGTATTTAAACACAGATAATTTGCATAAACCTACATTTGAGTCTGAAAAAAGTTCTGCAAAGTCACAAAATCCCTCTAGTGGGAGTTATTCTCTATATCAGTCTCACTGTTTCTGAACTCCCTGAAACACCTCCATTGTAGTCTTGAGTTTCTTCCGGGAACAAACACGTCACAATATTCCTCATTTAAATAATTCATACGCAGAATAAAGGGGCGGGCCTGGTTGAGTTAGTTATTAGTGTGTTGAAACTGGTGGTTATGGTAAGGGGCGGGACATTTCCCAAACACACTCGAAGCGCTTGACCAATCACAACACACTGCTCCAGCCGACCAATCAGAGCACATTGTGCTTTTCAGAAGGACAGAGCGTTACTCTGTCCTTCTGAACGTAATGCAGAGCGTTACAGAACTAAACAGAGCGTTAAGGCCCGTACACACCGGGACGAATATCGGCGCGCGTTATTCGCCAGCGTTTTTCAACGCGTTTTTTGTGTTCACACCCAAGCGTTTTTCGCTGACGATGAGCCGAGTGAACATGCAAATTCATTCCCTGACATTAGATGGCGCTTCATGTAAAACAGAAATACAATACCACTCCATAACAGTCTATACTCTGCAATACCACTCCATAACAGTCTATACTCTGCAATACCACTCCATAACAGTCTATACTCTGCAATACCACTCCATAACAGTTCTCTTTTAACAAGATTTTTGTAGTCGCTGTCGCGTTTGTCATATAGTTCTTTATTCCGACACCAACGAGACCAGCAGCTCTACATTCATCTTGCCTTGCATCTTCCTCGTCATTTCTTCCCGGCAGTGTCTGTCTATGGGCAGTGTAGACGCTACTTGGCGTATATCTTCTTCGCTGTTACGTATGTGTGCTTGGCAAGACCGTTTTGTGTTTGAGCGCCCCCAAGTTGTGTTTTACTGTAACTTCAGAAGCTCCTGACACGTGAGCAAAAGCGCCAATCTCATCGGTCGGATAGTTTTTGACGCGGCGCGTCAAACCAAAAAAACGAACCCGAGGCGTTTAAAAAAAAATTACGCTTTTACGCGTGGCGTTTTTCGCGTCGGTGTGCACACTCACATTGGCGCCCTTTGTTTAGTCACGAGGCGTTAAACGTCGGCGAATATCGCGCCCGAAATTCGTCCCGGTGTGTACGGGCCTTTACTGACAGATTGGGAAGAGAGGAGCCGCAACAATATCAAATAAATGAAAAATTATGTGTTTTTTGAACATTCAAGCATGAAAAACTAGTAGGGCCTATAACAAAACCAAGACTTTGTAAAAGGGCTAGCATTGTTAGCATTGTCCTTGAGCCTTTGTATGAAATGTTTCTTTTGTACTGTAAACGTCAGTCCAATATGACGCTATTTAAGGCAAGACAGGTGATTAGAATAAAAAGTGTATCTAATATAGATATAACCATACTTATCCCATTAATCACAGTGTGTTAAGACAATTGTTTTTGTTTTGTTTTTGCAAGTTTTCTAAAATTATATGCTTAAATAGAAGCTATTCTCTATCAAATATGCACTAATTTGCAAAAATCCCCAGAACAGAAATCTAAACATTGGACATATAAAGCCATGTAGGTTCACAATTGCTCCATAAATCAGAAAATACTGTCAATAGTCACAAAAAAAAATGTAGGAAGAAAATCAGGCGAATGTTAAATGAACAAACACCTCTTTAAAACCCTTGGGAATATATAGATATGAATAAAACTGTAAAGTTTGATGTATGTAAAACTGCTGAAGTGAGATTTCTGAAAAAAAGAGAAAAAAATATATTAAAGATGCGTATTGAAATTGAAATCTACAGATGCAAATAGATTAAGTGTAATAAAAGACTTAAATGTGTATTTTGAATGTTTTATTTCCACTAGTCTGAAAGAAGATATTTTATGGATACAAAATAGCCCAAAATCTCAAAATTGACCAATGGCTTTGTCTGCTGTGTTTTTGTCTAATGTTTGGAATTGTAAACACGTTATCAAATTGAATTTACTGGTCAAGAGGGATTGTTGACTCACAATCCATTAATGTGGTGAAACATTTCAAGGACAGTGCCTATTCTTTTCTGCCAAAAAGCTTAGACGTACAGTATATCTTTACCCTAGTGTTTTATCACTTTTTTTTAACAAAAAATTGTTAAAAGAGCTGGCACATCTTTTCCACTTCATTTTCTGTTTCATAAGGCCGCTCTAGGCTGCCAAGATCCGAAAGGACAAAAACAAATGAATAAAACATAATCAAAGATGGACTTGAGCATTAATGTCCAAGGCTAACATACGTGTGAGAAAGAGACCCAGATAAGATGTTGTTCAATGAAATCTTCAGTCGGTGTAATAATTAAATGCTGCCTAATTTTAAGTACTCGTGCCTCTCATTTAAGAGATGCACAGTTGATGATTGACAGTGGCGATAAAAAATCTGTGATGTTAGTGATCGTCATACACAAATCTGGCCATGTTTCTAAAATGTCTTCAGGATCCCATTTATTCAGCCTTTGAGTTGAAAGCTTGTCAAAATAACGCTGATTTATGGAGGTAACGTTCATATCCCGCCACATCTCAGCAGATGCGTTGGACACAATGTATAATTCATGTGAATGCCAAAAAACTGCTCTCACTTCAAGCTTTGTGAACATAGTTGTGTGTCGGTGTGTACTTCAGGTCTTCTGAGTAGTGTTCGAATAGTTTTTCTCAGGGGAATTATGTTTCTTGTTGCACCTTCAGCTCTAAGACTGAGAAACATGAGACTCGTTTTGGAATGAATGCAAATGGCAAACAAACTCATTGTGTGATTGGCCTGAAATTCAGTAACGCCACACTGACATTGTCCTGCTATTCTTGATAACCAGGGTGGAGCGTTGAAAAATGTAACATGGTATGAAGGATTGTTTTTCAAAGCCTGACCTTACAGTGTTTGTGCAGTGTCTCACTGCTGACCTTCTTCAAACACTGCAGTTTGTTCCAATCCACTAACACTAACTTCTGTAATCAAACATCAGATGTTTTTATGATTTTTTTTTTTTTTTTTTTACCAAAGAAATTTGAGATTTAAGTCTTAACATATCTCTCATTGACTTTCAAAAGTGATTCGAAATTAAACCCACAGTGAAAATATTTGTATGTGTGTGTGATATATATGTATATTTAAGTCTGTATATATACAGGTGAAACTCGAAAAATTTGAATATCGTGCAAAATTTAATTTATTTCAGTAATTCAGTTTAAAAGGTGAAACTAATATATTATATAGAAAATTATGCAAAGTGAGATATTTCAAGCCTTTATTTGGTACAATTTTGCTGATTATGGCTTACAGCTTATGAAAACCCCAAATTCAAAATCTCAGAAATTGTGAAAATGTTCATAAGCTGTAAGCCATAATCATCAAAATATAACAAATATAGGCTTGAAATATCTCACTTTGCATGCAATTTTCTATACAATATATTAGTTTCAACTTTTAAGTTGAATTACTGAAATAAATGAACTTTTGCATGATATTCAAATTTTTCAAGTTTCACCTGTGTGTGTGTATATATATGTATGTATATATGTATATATATAATGTATATATGTGTGTTTGTGTGTGTGTATGTATTTTTAAAATACTTTTACTGAGGAAAAACACATTAAATTGATCAAAAGAGACAGTAAAGACATTTATAATGTTACAAAAAGATTTCTATCTAAAATAAAGGCTGTTCTTTTGAATTTTCTATTCATAAAAAAATCCTGAAACAAATCTACAAAATATTCCTCAAAAATATGAAGCAGCAAAAACTGTTTTCAACATTGATAATAATCTAAAATGTTTCTTGAGCAGCAAATCATCATATTAGAATGATTTCTGAAGGATCATGTGACACTGAAGACTGGAGTAATGATGCTGAAAATACAGCTTTGATCACAGGAATAAATTAAATTTTAAAGTATTTTCACGTGGAAAACTGTGATTATCATAAAACAAAATATATTCCCTTGGTGAACATAAGAAACTTCTTTTAAACACATTAAAAATCACACCGAACCCAAACTTTTGAACGGTAATGCATGTTTGTGATTCGTTTTTTCCCTTACTTTTTCTTTCTAAATTATGATCTGTCTTCCTTGCATATATTTAAACCATCTATAGCTTCCTTTACACTGCACAGACAGTGTTGAATGGTGAGATGAAAACAAGATGCAAGTTGATCATTTTATTTGCAAAATTCAACATTATCCTTTAGCTGCCTTGCAAACAATGCTGTTTCCTTCAGGAAATGCAAATCTATTCGCACATAATATAATGTGACAGTGATATATACTTAACTTTCACTGCGAGAAATCTCATAGACGCAGTCTGGCTCATAACATTAGCAGTAATACAGATAAATGAGTTGATTGCAGTGTCTGTACCAAGCAGAAAACTCTTTCTCGAAATTAAACAATTTTCTTTTTCCCATCTGTATCCATGACATTGCCTGGACAGCAAATCGTGTGGAATATTTTGTCTGATGTGTTTATTATTTTTACTTTCTTGGTCTTTTTGTGATATGAGGCTTTTTATGTCAGTTTCCACAGCGCTGCAGTGACGTGACCTTCTTCTGGACAGTGTGTCTGACATGCGGTGCTAGAAAATCACAGTGGAAACTCAATGGTAACTCATTTAAACTCTGTGCCTTCACCGAACCATAAATACAGCTTAACAAGACAAAAACATGGAGTCTCTGTCAGTAGTGTTAACTAAATATTGCTGGACAAAGAGTTATTATTATAGTCACTATTATTATTTGGTCAAAAACAGCAGACACCAACGGGGTTAAACTGTTGCCCTTTATGTTTCTTGTTTACAGGCGTTGTCAAAAACGACGGAATGATGTAAATGTTAAAATTTATTGTTTTTCTACTTGTAAAAGTTGTCTTGCCTTGCCTTAGTTTGCTACTTACTGTAGGCTAAAACATTTTTTAAAGGAACACTCCACCGTTTTTTGAAACAGGGCTTATTCACCTTCTTTCCTACATTTAGATAGGTGGGCAAATGCATTTTTGTCTCAGTGCATGCATTGTTTTAGTTTGACAGGGTCGGCGCTAGCTTAGCTTAGCATAATGAATGGAATCCTTTGTTGCCAGCTAGCATGTCCTGAGTAAAAGTGATATAAAAATTTAAAAAAACCCACCTAATTACTTCTTGTGGCCTGCGTATTCACAACAAGTACAAATAGCGATGCAGATTAACACTAGACGATTTCCTATGCAGATATTGACTTGGGACTATATTAGGGGGAAGCACAGGTGAAGCACTGCTACTTGGGCGCAGAGATATCACGCCCAAGTAGCAGTGCTTCGCCTGTGCTTCCCCCTAATATAGTCCTTAATATATAAGTCAATATCTGCCTAGGAAATCGCCTAGTGTTAATCTGCATCACTATTTGTACTTGTTGTGAATACGCAGGCCACAAGAAGTAATTAGGTGGGTTTTTAACATTTTTTATATCACTTTTACTCAGGACATGCTAGCTGGCAACAAAGGATTCCATTCATTGTGCTAAGCTAAGCTAGCGCAGACCCTGTCAAACTAAAACAATGCATGCACTGAGACAAAAATGCATTTGCCCACCTATCTAAATGTAGGAAAGAAAGTGAATAAGCCCTATTTCAAAAAACGGTGGAGTGTTCCTTTAAGTATCTGTACTTTATCAGAGTATTTTTACTTTGGGAAACTTTTACTTCACTACATTACAAAGCATAATTTTGTACTTTTTTGCTCCACTTTTCCATTTTATAAAAACATTGATTCCCAAACCGAGAAGCAATACTGATGTCCGATTTGTGAACGAGACGATTCTTTCCAACAAACCTGTTAAATTGGTTCACACAATATCGTGTCTGTGTCTGAAACGCAGCATATGTTTGTGATTAATTCATTTGCTGAGGGGAACTATCTTTACTCATTTATACATGTGTGTATTCGAGTTGCAGCACACAGAAGATAAAGTGCATGTGTGAGTGATCAAGATCTCTTTGTTTCCCCAGAAGAAGGTTTCAGAAAGCTGCAGTCTTTTCTTACAAATGGCAACCCCAAAGCGATCTGTCATCCTCAGATGAACTCTCGCCGCTTCTCTTCCTCTGAGTTTCTGCTCAGCTCTATGAATTTCAAAGACATTCCACCCATGCACAAAAGTGAAAGGACGAGGACGGTTAAGGTTACCGAATAGATTCCAGTGAATCGGTTCTCTCATTTCTTAGCGCCCATGCTAGGCTGCTCTCTGCTGAGGTTAGCAAATCTGAGAGAAGCTATCAGTGAAGTGAATGCAGTTACAATTGAGCCACAGTCAGTACCAAGAACACATAAAAGGGCAACAAAAGACAGTGTTCTTGAAAGAGTACAAAAACCTAGTGCACTTGTGTCTACTACACATCTGCTTAATAAGGAATTGAATTGGAAATGAATTTTGAACACAATGTAGACAGCAACTCTGACAAAATTACTTAATTTAGCATGAATTGATATGATGACTGCTCTGGTCACCATCCATATTCATTTAATGAAAGAGCAGCGTGAACATTCTTCTAATCATCTCCTTTTGTCTTCCACAAATTAGATGTATTTTAACATGTTGCTGTTAAAAAACAATAAGCCACTCAAGGCTGAATGTTAAAGTGTTAAAAATTATAATGCTCTGGTCACCATCCAGTTTCATTTCATGAAAGTGCGACGTGTGAAAATTCCACTAAACGTCTTCTTTTATCTTCCACAGAAGAAAGAGAGTCATACAGGCTTGGATTGACTTGGTAGTGAGTACATAATTTTGGAGAGTAAAATATTCCTTAAAAATGTACTTGAAAAAATGAACATTGGTGTCTTATAACATATTGTTTTAAAACAATAAGCCACTCGAGGCTGTGAGTTAAAGTGATTTTACCCAAATTAAAGTGTGTTGTTATGCACAATGTGAAGCGCATTACTGTAACAGCCTCGAGTGGCTTATTGTTTTATTAATGCAAATGTCTCAGTTTGTGCTGTGTACTCCAGAGGCGTTTTTGGACCATGAGGGATGTTCACCTGTGTGTGTGTACATTACAAATACACACTGTTTTCCCGTATGCGACCTGCATGTCTGCTTGTCTTCAGTCTTCCATATTCTTGCCACATGTGTCTTGTCATTTAGGCTTAAATCGAGCAGGACTTATTATAGAAGCGTTATAGGAATAGAAACTCGCTGTTTCTTTCAAGGATGTTGATATTAGTTTTAGAGTGTTGACATGGGTCAGGCTCACTGATTTCAGTAATCATTTGTTCCTATGTTCTTGAGCTATTTAAAAGTGTAATACCCCATAATATCCCATAATACTACAGTAGATGTTTCTATTAGCATGATGGACTGCACATGGGGTTAATTGTGTTTGTACAATGCTCTGCCCTTTTTCGCCCCATTAATCTTATATTCATCTAGATATTATATTCAGCGAGAAACACTGTTGGCATACTAATACACAGTGTGCACCACAGTTAATCTTTCAGCACAAGTCACTGGAGTTAGTGTACTAAAACTAAAACCATTGAAAAAACATTTTAGTAACACTTTAGTTTAGGGTCCAATTCTCACTATGAACTAGTTGATTATTAGCATGCATATTACTATGATATTGGCTGTTTGTTAGTACTTATAAAGCACATATTAATGACTTATTCTGCACAACCATATTCGACATGCCTTAATCCTATTCCTAGCCAATACCTAAAAGTTACAACTACCTTAATAACTATTAATAAGTTCAAAAGTTCAGTCCCACAAGTTCATGAAAACTTGCAAATTAAACATTCAAACGTACAAACGTTAAGCCATGTTTAAGTATCGTATGGCTTGGAGATAGGATCTCTGAAGCGTGATGTTCTGCTGATGATGCTTCTTCAGAAGAGTGAACAGGTGATGTGCTGGGTGGTGGAGAAGAGTGAACAGGTGATGTGCTGGGTGATAGAGAAGAGTCAACAGGTGATGTGCTGGGTGCTGGAGGTGGAGAAGAGTGAACAGGTGATGTGCTAGGTGGTGGAGAAGAGTGAACAGGTGATGTGCTGGGTGGTGGAGGTGGAGAAGAGTGAACAGGTGATGTGCTGGGTGCTGGAGAAGAGGGAACAGGTGATGTGCTGGGTGGTGGAGAAGAGGGAACAGGTGATGTGCTGGGTGGTGGAGGTGGAGAAGAGTGAGCAGGTGATGTGGTGGAGGTGGAGAAGAGTGAACAGGTGATGTGCTGGGTGGTGGAGGTGGAGAAGAGTGAACAGGTGAAGTGCTGGGTGCTGGAGGTGGAGAAGAGTGAACAGGTGATGTGCTGGGTGGTGGAGAAGAGTGAACAGGTGATGTGCTTGGAGGTGGAGAAGAGTGAACAGGTGATGTGCTGGGTGCTGGAGAAGAGTGAACAGGTGATGTGCTGGAGAAGAGTGAACAGGTGATGTGCTGGGTGGTGGAGGTGGAGAAGAGGGAACAGGTGATGTGCTGGGTGGTGGAGGTGGAGAAGAGGGAACAGGTGATGTGCTGGGTGGTGGAGAAGAGTGAACAGGTGATGTGCTGGGTGCTGGAGAAGAGTGAACAGGTGATGTGCTGGGTGATGGAGGTGGAGAAGAGGGAACAGGTGATGTGCTGGGTGCTGGAGAAGAGTGAACAGGTGATGTGCTGGGTGGTGGAGAAGAGTGAACAGGTGATGTGCTGGGTGGTGGAGGTGGAGAAGAGTGAACAGGTGATGTGCTGGGTGGTGGAGGTGGAGAAGAGTGAACAGGTGATGTGCTGGGTGGTGGAGGTGGAGAAGAGTGAACAGGTGATGTGCTGGGTGGTGGAGGTGGAGAAGAGTGAACAGGTGATGTGCTGGGTGGTAGGGGTCGGTGATGTTTCTCTCCTTCCTGATAATTCTGGTGTCGTAGTGTGAGGCTATGGTAGGCAGACTGCAATGATTTTGGAGGCTCTGCACACTACTTTCTCTAGCTGTTGCTTCTTCTCACTGGTCGCGTTACCGTACCTGGACAGGAGAGAGAAGGTCAGCACGCTTTCTATGACGCTCGGTAGAAATGAGTCATGCCTTTCTGGCTAACCCCAGATTTCCTCAACTGATGGACGAAAAAGAGTCTCTGATGGGCTTTGCTTACAATGAGACTTATGATAGATGTTAGATTATAACTATCAAAAATATATCTATATCATACATATCATATATATATGTGTATGATAGTATATATTTTTTTGATTATTTATATATATATATATGTGTGTGTGTGTGTGTGTGTGTGTGTGTGTGTGTGTGTGTGTGTGTGTGTGTGTGTGTGTGTCACGTTTGTACTGAGGAACGAAGACACCAAGGTAGAGTGACAATGTTTATTTAACAAGCATCAGCAACTTCAGAATACTTGAAGGCTCGTGATGTCACACGGAGATCCAAAGTCCCCGGGGATACGTGTGAAGGAGTGATAATGGAAGAGCTTGAATGGATCCGCTGGGTCATACTGTAGGATACTTGAAGTGTCTGTGATCAGTGCAGGAGAAACACAGGAAGGTGATTGTGAATCTCTGGAAACCCACTTCACGGACGCTGCAGAGGAGATATAAACAGGACGTTAGGATAAGGTGTAAACCACTTGAAGGAATGCTAAATCTGAATCCGGACAACGAGCTCCAGGAACCAGAGAGTCAGGTAACGAGTGACGAGACCGGACGTTGAGTGAAGGTTGACTGAGGTTTAAGAACAGCGTGCATCAGGGTGAGTGATGATGAAGAGCAGGTGGGAGCGATTAGAATTCCGGGGATGACGAGCAGGACCAGGTGCGCTGAGTTGAAATTGATGGAGTGGTGTCATTGATGATTGAATCCGTGACAGTATGTGTATATATATATATATATATGTGTGTGTGTGTATGTATGTATATACATGTATGTATGTATGATAGTATATTTTTTCTGATAGTTATCAAGGAAACATTCTCATTTAAATTTTACAACTTGATGAACTAAAATAACTTAACCTTAAACTGAAATGAAAATTAATAAAAACTATATACATTGCGTCACTTTGCATAATAGCATCTGTCAAATGCAGTTATTGTAAATTGTAATCATAATGCAAATTAACATTTTTGCTATAGGTTAACCTGTAGATATTTGACAACAGCTTTGAACGTAGCACAGGATTTAGACTTATAGCTGTATGTGTTATAATAAGCGGTGTGAAAGATTGCATCTGCTTCACAATAGCAGCATTTTCTGGACGGCCTCCCGTTGAGTTGGTCGTATGTGAATGACGTGTTTACTCTTGGGAAGAGAAGTAGAGCGCATCAGTGAGTCCACGATTTCAACAGCTTTGGTTCCAGAAAGATTTCTCCCTTTCATTTCTCTTCATATGCACATCAGAAAGGGCTTAAATGCAGAGTTCAAAGCCATGAACCGAACCAACCAGCTCCAAGATGAATCACAACTTTGATTTAAAGTGAAATAAATTAAATAAAAACTCATAAAAAGACACTAGACAGTGGGATAAATTCAATGAACTACTCCCATGATGCATTGCAAATGATGCAACTGAATCAAACAATTGACTATAAGTATAAATGGCATATTTAAGGCTAATTGCCAAACTCATCTGCAATGCTGGGAGTGGATCATTAATGCTTTGGTGCAATTCACATTTCCAGTTTTGATACAACTACAACCAGAGTAGCAGCAGGTTTGCTCTACATCTTGCTAACTATCTAGTGCTTGATATACATGTAGAAAAGAGCAGCTTTTTTAGCTGTAATCAGACAACAACAACAAAACATTTATCAAGGTAGTTCATATACACATGCACACTCTGGAGCAATTGTGCGGCTGTAACTGTATAAGATGTTGGTTTTATAAAGATGGATGCATTGCTTTCATTGGATATATCTATGATGTGTTTTTTTAGTGCATTGTTAGCTGTAGGCTAAACATGAAACAAGCATTGTTTGCTCACTGAAGCGTACCGCTGTAAAGTCTATGCTGGTTTCCTAAGTGGTTCGAGTGTTAAATTATCTCGTGATTTTTGAGGGGATATTGTCTCTCACCACACAAAGCACTCATATATTAGAGAAGTGAACTCTTCTCCTTTGTGTCATTAGAGAAGTGAACACACCAACAACAAACCACTCTGAAATCTGTGTGTGGCCTTTGTCAGTGATGTAACCACAGTGTAAACAAGCTTTAAAACCTCTGTGGAACCAGGATCACAGGAATCTGATTAGAGTTTTGTAGTAGTCATGAAGAAAGCACTGTTATTTTTTTATATATTTTTTTATATACTGTAATATTAAGTTTTGCATCTAATACTGTATTTATTTCATCATTATTTAAATGAACTATTTTTTAAACAGTTTTAGTTTTAAAACTATGTATTTGTCAAATGTCTGTGTGATGTCACAATATCATAACGTGCTGTTTTTGGAGCTTGATTAAATAAATGCTTTGTTTATGAGGAGCTCTGTTTTAAGCTCTGAAACTTCCAGCATGTTTTAATGGTGCAAATACCTCTTATATGTCAAAAGATAAAGGCAAATGTGATTTCTCATGTCATGACCCCTTTAACAAATATGTCTTTAAAGTTTTAGTTGTCTCCTTGAGAAATGTACATGACTGCACGGTCTACCGTTAGTAATAATAAAGATAAGCAAGAGATAGCCTTGTGTGTGTGAAGGTCCACCTCTCTCACTATCTTCAATCTGGTCTGCACTGATAGAGTACAGGACGGAATCATTTGTAGTCTCTGTGCAAGCCTGGCTTTGGGGCAGACCGTCTACAATTGCAAGGCTTTGGTTGACAGCGCGCCAGCTAAATCCTCTGGGACGCCTTCAAGGTGTGTTTTGCTTATTGAATTAAGCAGCTATGATGATCCAGAATTACACTGCGGTATTGATCTCCCATGTCCCCTGATGGAAAACATGCTATAACAGCTCTCGGGTGACTTCACCTTGAGTTGTTTTAAACCGTTCAACTGAGGTTTTCTCTCCATGGAGATGCAATAGCTGGACCCTGATGTTCGCTGACAATTGAAGGCCTGAAGTATGAGTTGATGTTGTCACAGACTGTCTGAACTCTCTGAAGACAGAAGATGTTGACACTAATAATGATTCATACTTGGTCTGCAACATCTACTGCACATGCATTCGTTTAAAGAGGCTATATGCAACTTTTTCCCCAAAATAAACGTAACAATAGCCTTTTTATTTGACCATTTATGACTCAAACATCTCCTGATGAGCATACTGACACCTTGTCCGCTCACAGTGGGTGCACCTATAAGCCTGTATCCTATTTTTCCTATTTTCTGTCGGGTCGGATTTTTCGCGCACTGTCTGCGGATGTGACGTCAAGCGCGTTCATGTTAAACGTTTCAGATCACTCTGCCACCACCGCTAGTCAGCAAACAAACTTAGTTTCTCAAACAATATATGTATTTGACTGTTCTTACCTCTGTAAACATAATGTTGACTTCTTTGCAGCGGATGACTTGTGAAGTGTGCACGTACGAGAGCGAGCAGAAAGGAAGAGCAGTTCCGTTTTTTGGCCACAGGTGTCAGTCGCGAGTTTAAATTTCAGAAAATCGCATGTAGCCTCTTTAATGCATTGCAATGTTAGTTGAGTCAGAATGCCATACTGTAGAACTGTGTAGTGACTGAAACTCATGACTGATAACTGAAAGCTTAAAGGCACACTATGCAGTTTCCGTTTTTCTCAAACAGCGCCCCCTAGAGTCGCACTTGTATTTAACGTTACTGTCGTAAATACCACTCACGCAGAGCCGTCTCTGCACTCTTCCGACCGCACTTTCTTCGTTTTCTTCGTCGACTCTGCCATGATTCACGTCTGAAATGCGTGCTAGTGTCTTCCATAGAGGCCGCTTCATATGAGGTTGATGTATGTGACGTCGTGCTGTAAAGCAAATCGTGATTCTCGCGAGATTTGTCGGGATGCCACCTCTCAAAATTGTAAAAAAAAAACTTGGGGGGCACTATAAAATAAAAGCACCACAAATTGATTCAAACATTGTCTTTGGACTGTGTTTTTATTTAACTTTTTTGTTGTTACTCCACTTTGGGCCTTGACAGTTGTGTTCACTATAACTGTTATATTAGAGTGTCATTCAAAATTTCTCTTTTTGTTCTCCACAGAAAAAAATAAGCTACGGGTTGAATGGCATGAGGGTGAGTACTTTACAATTTTAGTGTTTTAATGCTCTCATTTATGAGTGTCTAGACAGTGGTTTCACAGTGTATGTCCTCTTCAGCGGAAAAACACTAAAATGGCTAAAAGTGTTTAATCTGGGGTTGTTGTTTTTTTCAACACACGTGCAATACAGTTGGAAAGAGGGACGCTTTGTTTCTGAATGCCCCAAGTAAGTCCATTTTATAAACTTTTGTAAACCCAGCCAGTATAATCACAATGAAAGCATCCAAACTGCAATATTTAACATGCATATATATACAGTATATAAAAAAGTGTACAATACGCAAGCAATATGATTTACGCACTAAATCCTGCATAAACTACGGCATAACCTGCATATTTTTTAACACTCAAAACAGACGTCAGAACCTGAACCTCAGAGCGACTGGCTGCCATCCCCGTTTTTTGCTTGCTATTTGCATAAAATCGAGAACTGGCCAACCTTTTGATGCTCTCAATGCTTTCTCTGGTCTGCTGTCAACCACACAATTCACAGTGAAGCCCGACTTTCATAGGAATGAATTGAAAACGCTCGCTGGTCCGCTCGTTGCATACCAGTGGTTTTATTTTTCATAAAATTCTATATCCAACTTCCAACTTGTTTGCCTGTGTGGTGTGAATTGGCCTTTATAGGAATAATAATAAAAAAAACTTTACAATAATAACAATATTGAAAGTATTGCTTATTTTTTATTGCCAGAAAAATGATTGCAAATATGTCATGCATATCTGATGTATGGCCCTGCTCCATACAGCATATGCCACAGCACCACAATGCTGACAATACTGAGAATGCAGTCATTTCTTCAGAAAGTACAAAATCAGTGAGAGACTTCTGAGGGAGCTGTGTTTGATTGTGCTGCTGTGCAGCTTCTGGGCTCTGACTTTGGTGTTCAGTCAGATTTTGACATTGTTTAAAAGCTTTGCCATAGAGGATCTAAAGTGACTTGAAAGTTACGAGTGCTTTTACCTTGTTTTCTCTTTGTGTTCTGAAGTTTTACTCGCTCCGGCATAAAGGAGCAGAATTCCCAGAGGCCGTTCATCCTCTCTGTGCGGTTCTGAGCGGATCGGTGAGGTACGTACAGTATCTGAAGTAGCGTTTCACAGCATATTTTGATCATTTCACATACCCTAAAGGGTAGCGATTTCACAGTCTTGCATTTAATGCATGCTTTTCTCTGTCTAGCGGGCGGTATTTCAATATCAAAGTCTTTTAGTGCCCAGATAGGCCTAATTGGCTTTTTTGCATTTTACAGGAGCTATTGTTATTCATCATGCTTTCCGTGTCGCCGTAATCAATAGTTAAGGAAAATGTCACTGCAAATGGAATTTAAGAAAAATGTTTCTGGAGGTCAATGGTTTGATCCGTCAGGCAGAGGCAAAATCGATCTAAGTGTAATCGAGCTGCCTGGATTGCCCCATGAGAAAAGAAAAATCACAAATGACATCTCAGTAATATCTCAATTGTTTCTCTTAGACAGCAGCGAGATTGAATGCAGAACAAAATGAGAGTCCGTCTCATTCCATCTGTCATCCAGATGTTTCTCCTTTAAAAGACCCCAGTAATCGTGCTCATCTCCTGTAGAGTTTCAGAGAAGATCAACAATGTCTCCAACTGTGTTCAGAATGTCTCTGCTGGAGCTCAAAAAACTTGTAAATGTTTTTGAAATCTCTATCATTTTTGCAGGCTGGTCCAGCTAATATGCATCCATGTTTCACTTTCATTGTATGGAAAAACAGAAACTCAGAAACATCTTGTTGTGTGCTTCACGGAAGTCAGAATATAGTCTCAGAAAGGTCAACATGAAGGTGAGTGTGATGACTTTTTTTTTATGAATGAAAAAAATTTCCCTCTGGTTGCAGGGTTATAATAAGTATAGTTTACTCAATCTAAAACTAAAAGTGAAAAAAAAAAAAAAAAAAAAAAAAAAATACTGAAATAAAATACAATTTTAATTCAGTGAGATGCCATGGAAAAATTTCTCATTTTCATTTAGTATAACTTGGGTAACACTTTATAAAAAAAAATCAATTGTCTACTTTGTGTGTCGGGTTCCCGCTATGATAACAGTAACTTTCTCAAATGTTTACACCCAGTGTTCCTTTATCTTTCTCTATTTCTGTTATATTACATGCTAGAAAGTCTAAGGTCTTCCCAAGCCGTACAGCAAACCAATCTAATCTGCTGTCAAACTAAGATTGCTGTGGGGGGGGAAATGTATACTGTCAAGTTAGCACTTTTAAACATCAAACATCACTTCTATAACCACAAATAACCACAAACAATCTGGATTTTATGCTTCTAAATGAAACATGGCTAGAAGACAGCTGCAGTGCAACATCCCCTCCTAACTTTACTTTTATGAGTGTCTGCAGAGCGGGTAGGAGAGGTGGGGGTGTAGCTGCGCTATTTAAAGATGTCTATCAATGTAAGCAAGTATTACATTTATTCATTTACATTTATTCATTTTAGCTGACGCTTTTATCCAAAGCGACTTACAATTGCTATATATGTCAGAGGTCGCACGCCTCTGGAGCAACTAGGGGTTAAGTGTCTTGCTCAGGGACACATTGGTGTCTCACAGTGGATTCAAACCCGGGTCTCTCAGACCAAAGGCATGTGTCTTATCCATTGCGCCACCACCACCCCTATTATTTGGGAATTACCCTTCTTTCGAATATCTGGGTATTGTGTTAAAAGGTGCTCCACGCATTTTACTTATCATTATTTACAGGCCTCCAAAAACTCTCCAGCCTAGCGATGACGCAAGTGTTTTATAGTTTCAGCCCGACGCAGTTATCATTTTCACGTCCTGCGCCACGTTGTTTAAATAGCAAATGCATTTGCGCCCATTTGTGGGCCATGGGCTGCTGGTCTGAAAACGAGGTGTGTTCTGGCGCATTGTTGGCGCATTGCTATTTTGAGGCAACAGAAATAGACTCTGCCATTGACCAACTGAAACCTGCTCTGAAGTCAATGGCGCAATATATTTTTTGTTATTTAATGAGAGCGTTAGTAATGTGCGCCTATATGCGGGTCCACAACGCGCCTACACTCTGCTTATTACACACACAGGGACACACGTACAGCAGCACACAAACATGCCAAATATTTAAAAGAAAAGGATTACAATGTAAAAGATTGTTATTGTGTGCATAAAGATATGGTGAATCCGGCTTGTCCCGTAGATGGTCTGCTTGCACTTTAACCTCGCGCACGAGCAGATCCGTTTGCGCTCTGGAGACGCGTTCGGTCTTTCCACTATCAAATTCCGTCATGTAAATAGCGAATCCGCCATGGCACGAGCGCAACTGGCATTTAAAGGGAATGGGAGATGAGACTCTGATTGGTATAACGCACGTAAATCCCAAAACACACCCACTACTCATTAAGATAATAGGGACAACCCTTTTAGACCATGCGCCGGGAGCGCCGACCATTTTTCCTGTCGTTAAATAAGCAAAAGTGGATTCGGACACGCCCTAAGTGAACTTGCGCCGTGCGCTGTGCGCTTTAGACCACACGGTTAGATCGTTAAAATACGGCCCTGACTGTTTTGCTATTGCTGGGGGTTTTAATATTCACATTATAGATAATGCAGAAACCAATATGGCAAAAGAAATCATAACTGTTTTAAATACTTTTGATCTGACTCAACATGTACACAGACCCACACACAATCGTGGACACACATGAAGAAGAGTGGCAAAGAAAAAGCACCTTGGAGAAACTCAACAGCAGTGCAGAATATGAAAATAATGCAGAAAAGCAGAGCGCATGTGGCGGAAGACAAAACTTGTAGTCCATTATAACATCTATAAAGACAGCCTCCATGCTTTCAATGTGGAACTAGGCAAAGCTAGACAGACTTTCTTCTCGAATATTATAAACAGATACATAAACAACACACACACTCTTTTTGCTACTGTAGAGAGACTGACAAACCCCCCAAGTCAGATTCCCAGTGAAATGCTCTCAGACAGCAAGTGCAGTGAGTTTGCTTCTTTCTTCTCTGAGAAAATCAATAATATCAAAAAGGAGATCAGCATATCCTCGTGTGGCACTGAGGTCAGACAGATCAGACAACATCCGCAGAAAGTTACTATGTCTGATTTTGAAGAAATTATTGGAAATTTTTTGGAAGAAACAGCAGCACCTTAAAACATCAATCTGCACCCTTGACACACTCCCCACCTCCTTTTTCAAAAGTGTGTTAAACTGCTTATAAGCAGATCTCCAAGTGGTAAACTCCTCACTTCTCTATGGGACTTTTCCAAAGTCCCTTAAAACTGCAGTTCACGGAAAGAGCAATCTGGATACTAACATATTGAGCGATTACAGACCAATCTCAAACCTTCCTTTCATAGGCAAGATCATTGAAAAAGTTGTCTTCAATCAACTGAACAAATTCTTATGGCCCTTTCTTACACCAATGCAATGCAGCGCCAAGCGTGATGCGAGTGTTTTTTGCTAGTTTCAGTCCGACGCAGTTATCATTTCAAACTGAGAGATGAAACCATGCTAATGACCTGGGTCTGTGGTGGAGTAGTGAGTTTGATGTGTCCATTAAACTCGAGGTTCTGTGGGGTGCGGACTGGATCGACTCCATTCCTAAAGCTTCCGAACAAATGGGTGTTTTTGGGGTGTGGACTGATGGGGCAGTGAACCCGAGGAGTCAGTCCTGGAGCCATTTTAGGGAAAAATCGGGTCTATTGGAGACGTCAAATAGATTTTTTAGGCGCGTCGAAAGATCACCACAGACACAGTACAGTCCACATGGGATAATCTCACAGTATAACAAGCAGCTGTACAAAATATGATACACCGCCAGTTTATCTCTTTTAATTCTTTTTATAACTGTATCCACTGTACGTGCGACTGACTGCACTGTATTCTTCCTTTTGATTCTAAACTGAACTCAAATGGCACTGAGAATTGGGTAAGAGCAAAATAAGATACACCAGTGTTTTGCCAGATGAGAAGTTTATTCTATGTATCATCTTTTTACTACTTTAATTCATTTTTATTCTAATTAGTTTTATAACTGTATAATTTATCTCTTTTAATTCCTTTTATAAATGTTTTAATTTCCCTTGCTTTTATTTTGTGCTTATTTCCTATGCAAAGCACTTTGAATTGCCATAGTGTGCTATTTTAATTCCTATATAAAGCATTATGAATAACTGTTTTAATTTTCCTTGCTTTTATTTTGTGATTATTTTTATTCCTTTCTATGTAAAGCACTTTGAATTGCCATAGTGTATGAAATGTGCTATAAACTTGCCTTGCCTTGCCTTACTTAAGACATTTTACTAACTATAAGTAACTTTGCAGCTACATGTCAACTAACTCTCATTAAAGTATTAGTAGATTGTCTGTTTAATATCTGCTAACACTTTATTTTGAGTCTCCCAACAGATATTCTACTGGCTATAAGTAACTTTGCAACTACATGTCAACTAATTCTACTAACCCGAACCTACAGCCTACTAGTACTCTAATGAGAGTTAGTTGACATGTAGTTGCAGTAGAATATCTACACTCTGGGTTCTTTATTGGCATCGATGGTTCCATGAAGAACCTTGGAACCTTTCCATTCCACAAAAGGTTCTTAATAGAGGAAGAGGTTTCTTAAGAATTTTTAGAACGTTCTTCACACTAAGAAAAGATGGTTCTTTTAAGAACTGTTGACTGAAAGGTTCTTGGGGGAACCAACAATGGTTCTTCGATGACATTGATGCTGAAAACACCCATTGGGAACCTTTATTTTTAAGAGTGTAGCGAAATAAAGTGTAACCCTAACTTAATGTAAAATGTTAATGTAATGTAAAAACTTAATGTGAAACAAAAAATTAATGATACATATATAAATTGTATAAATGAACTAAAAAAGACTAATTAAAAATATGAATAAAACCTATAATAGTATCTCACTGATACTAAAATCAGTGGGTATGACTAGAGCAGTGTGAGGTTAGACGTGTCCTCCAATTATCACTGAGCTCTTGTGAGTGTGTGAGTGTGTGAGAGCTCATCTCTTCTCCAGCGCTGCAGGTGAGCTCAGTTTCCAAGGGATACGACAGTGCTATCGATCCAGCTGTCAGCGCTGTGTAATTACTTTCTTTTCTTCCACGGAGACAAAGAACACCTTGCATTTTATAGCGGTGTGATTTTGATAATGCTGCGTCTTCTCTCTCATTAAAGTCCTCTCACATTCTCAGTGGTTCACACACAGGCGAACTACGAATGATGTTTTTGCATCCCTGAAGGACATTGTGGGAAGGGGGATGCTATCCGTAGGGATGTCTGAAGGGAAGTGAACAGTGTAATCGCTTGACAAAGGGTCCTTACACGAGGTTGTTAGTGAGGTAGAAGAACCTTGGATGTTATTTATGATCATGACATCATAGGTGGCTATTCTTTGTGATTTATTTTCAAACCTGAGGTAATTTATGTAGCTTACCTGGAATTTCAATTTCTAACTGCACAGTTGCCTCAAATACTCTCAGAGTGAATCCCACAAAAACATGTGCAGGTCATATTTCACCCCAAAATCAAACGGAAACTTGAACTTTCTGTTCATTCAAAAGAAATGGTCTGGTCTGCACAAAAATATGAATCAGCACAACTGTTTTCAAAATTGATGATGATAATAAATGTTTCTTGATCAGCAAATCGTGATCATTTCTGAAGATTTTCATGTGACACTGAAAAAATGGAGTAATGATGCTGAAAATTTAGCTTTGATCACAGTAATAAATTACATTTTAAAATATATTCACATAGTTATTTTAACAGTTATTTTAAATTATAATAAAATTTCACAATATTACTGTTTTTACTTTTGTTTTTATTTATTTTAGCTTTTTTTAAGAATTTTCTTTCTTTTTTTTTGCATTGTAACATTATTTTTATTAAAAGTTTGGATATTTTTTCTCATTCTCAGTCGTAATTCACATTACATTCAATTGCTGTTATGAGGTGAAGTAGTTTTTTTGCTTTTAAACTTTTTGCTTTTAAACTTAACTAAGAAATGAATTATTGTATATTACAGTAGTGTTTTTATTTTTGTTGATGCTGTTTTTAAATGAAATATTGAGGTGTCTATATCAGAGTTTTTGTCCTGACCAGTTGCGATGGCGATATGCGACAAGCGACAGAGGATTCAATTTTAGAAACTGTTTCTATTTCTGACGTCACAGCTGGAACAACAACATACAAAGTATGACAGTGATATTCTCAGGTACTGTTTATGTGCTTTTTTATGTTAAAAGGGTTACACTTTATTTTAAGGTGATGTAGTTACATTGTACTTAAGTACTACTGTAAGTACGTCATATGAATTAACTACTTATAGAGTTAGGGTTTTGGCTTAGGGTTTAGTTACTTGTAATTATATATAATTTACTGTTCTAACTATAGTAAGTACATGTTGTAAAATGTAACTACGTCACCTTAAAATAAAGTGGTACCATTAAAAGAATTGAATGTGAGTTTGAATATAATTTTGTGTGACCTTTATAACCATACTGAAAGCAACAATGTGTAATTTTCCTTTAAAGGAAACAAGAATGTTTAAGCTGTAGACTCAATAGAGTTCTGCAGGAAATACATACTTTTGGTTCCATCATCCCAAAGTAAAAACAAATTTATGGGATTTTATCCCTCAAAAATACGTCATCACTGCAGTACTCAATGTGAACAAACAAGTATATTTAATGACAAAGACTGTTTCAGACTCAGTATGCATTTTTAATAATGTTAAAATGGTGTAATATTTATGATGTACTTATCAATTTCACTGCGAGTGCAATGCACTTGAAGAGAGACTCCGCCCACATGCTCTTCTGATTGGCTGTGATCTTTGATTGATTTTGGCTCGTCTTGTTGCCGGAATCTTGTCGCATATCAACATTTTGGGCCCTATCATACACCCAGCACAAAGCAGCGCCAGGCGGGACGTAAGTGTTTTTTGCAGGTTTCAGCCTGACGCAGTTATCATTTTCACGTCCTGCTGTTGTTTAAATACAAATGCATTTGCACCCATCTGTGCGCCCATGGGCTGCTGGTCTGAAAACGAGGTGTGTTCTGGTGCATTGTTGGGGCGTCGCTATTTTGAGGCAACAGAAATAAATAAACTGCAATATTTGTTTTGTTATTTAAAGAGCGCATTAGTAATGTGCGCGTATAGGCGGGTCCACGATGCGCGTACACTCTGCTTATTAAACACACAGGGACGCACAGCAGCACACAAACATGCCAAATATGAAAAAAATAAAAGGATTGCAATGTAAAGGATTATTATTGTGTGCATAAAGATATGGTGGAATCCGGCTTGTCCCGTAGATTGTCTGCTTGAGCGCTTTAACCTTGCGCACGAGCAGATCCGTTTGCGCTCTGGAGACGCGTTCTGTCTTTCCACTATCAAATTCCGTCATGTAAATGGCGAATCCGCCATGGCGCAAGCGCAACTGGCATTTCAAGGGAATGGGAGATGAGACTCTGATTGGTTTATTGCATGTAAAGCCCAAAACACACCCATTACTCAATAAGAGAATAGAGACAACCCTTTTAACCCCATGTCCCGGGCGCGCTAACCATTTTTCCCGTCTTTAAATTAGCAAAAGTGTATCTGGACTCTCCCTCGTTAAAATAGGGCCCTTTCTTTTTTTATATTTTGTAAGTAGCAGGAGAAGTGTGTAATTTCTGCCCTAGTGGCACCAAACTGAATTGCAGAAATAATGCACCATTCTTCCATTGTTCAGACAAGCAGATAAAACCTCAGCAAAAATGCCATAACCTGTTATGTTCCGTCCGGTCGGGCCGCTCAAACTAACAGATTGTAATTCTGGTGCTGCTAGTGGTGCACAATTACACACTTGACCTTTAGACGTGATGCTTTGCAAAACATAATTTCCATATGACACAGCGCCTCAATCATGATGAGACGTAACCCTGAAGAAGATCTGCCTCATTTATTCTTGACATGAACGTCTCCGCCGAGATCAAGGAACACAATAATGTGTTGTGTTGGAGAGGTGTGAGGTGTGTTTGGCTGTGACTGTAGAGCGTTGGAGGAGAGTCAGCGATGGCTTTCCTGAGGCTGAGGAGCTCAGATCTGTCGTCTCCACCGATGACTGACTTCAAAGCTGAGATCTGAGTCAGGACACACTCGCTTTGAATCGTCTCAGTGACGGGAGTGGGAAGATTCAGCCAGAAGATGAAACTCAAACGCAACTTCAGAACAGTCTGAAGTCAAAACAGAAATGAGCCAATCAGTGGATGTTTGGTACTGTATATATTGCCCTACATGAGTATACGTACTGTATGCATGCAGATAAAGTTGAAAATGCATATATATGAAGAGTTCAGATGCAAAAGCTTCTAAGTGCCATCTGAAATTTTATTCTAGAATGATCATTTTGATCAAGCTTGTATATTTAAGTTCAGTAATTTCACTTAAATGGCAATGAAAATGACCTATTAATTGTCATTTAAGTGAAATTACTGAACTTAAATATACGAGCATGATAAAAAATTATCATATATATTGCTGTGCAATAATACATCACATATACAGTAAGTGTCCAATGCACTTGAATTAAATGTGCAATTACAAACATGCAATAGTTTTACATTTGTCTCCTTTTATTGTTATTGATGGTATAATATAAGCACACCTGTATGTCCTCATAACTTGCCACAAGGACACTAGTGGACACTGCAAGGTCGATCAGCTGTCCTTTCTGTCTCTCTGAGTCTTACATTACGGACATTGCAGTTTATTGCTCTGTTCACATCTGCAGTCCTCATGTCTCTATGGCATGTTCTCACAGATGATCAGGGACCCTGGGCGTCCCGTCAGAGTTAGTACTAGTAGAAAGGTCTCTTTAAGTTATTGGAACTGTGACTTTAATCGTCTACCGCCTGTAACCTAGTGTCTAAAGGACTGTTCCACAGGTGCATGTGCAATTATGGTTCACTAAACAAGCATGAAAACCATTCCAATGAATTTGACAAAATTATCTTTAAGAGACAGTATCCTGAAAAGTGGAACTGGGTTTGTTCCTGCAGTGCATCATATCACCTGTTCTGTATGTTTCACCTGTACCTGTCTCATCACTGAGAGTGTCGGATTATTATACACTCACTGTCTGGATTTTAGCCGTTATCCTCACTATCTGTTTGAGATTAAAGGTGCTTGTGATTTTATGGAATAGCTTACCGAAAATGTCCTTCTGCCTGACAGATCTCTGTGAAATAGGAGTTGTGAGGAATCACATCTGTCTCTGTGACAGAACTCGACTCAAACAGCAAATAAGAGTAGGATGGACGTTGTTGTTTTGCCAGACATGCTGGATGACACGTCTTTCAAAGAGCAGAGATGGTGTAAAGCCTGAAACATAAGTGAGAGCAACGTTTCTGGCTCTTCAAGCTCAGTTTCCTTTGCATTAGGAAATTTGTTAGTCCACACTCGTTGTATTTTATATGTATTACATGAAATCACACAGTCATACCATGGTCATTGAACCAGGTTTTGGTTATTTTGGCAGTGTGGGCAGGTGCAAATCCTGCTGGAAAATGAAGGAAGCATGAAGTGCTCTGAAAATGTCCTGGTAGACGGCTGCGTTGACTCTGGATTTAATAAAGCACAGTGGACCAAAGTCCTCTTTTCTGATGAGAGCAAATTTTGCATCTCATTTGGAAACCAAGGTCCCAGAGTCTGGAGGAAGAATGGAGAGGCACACAATCCAAGATGCTTGAAGTCCAGTGTGAAGTTTCCACAGTCTGTGTTGGTTTGGGGAGCCATGTCATCGGCTGGTGTTGGTCCACTGTGCTGTCCACTCAACGCAGCCGTCTACCAGGACATTTCCAGAGCACTTCATGCTTCCTTCATTTCAAAGAACCAAAACATGGTTCAATGACCATGGTATCACTGTGTAATTACTGTGTGATTTCATGTAATATTCAAATTTTCTGGGATTTTGATTTCGTGGGTTTCATAATCTGTACGCCATAATCATCAAAATTATAACAAATAAAGGCTTGAAATATCTCACTTTGCATGTAATGAGTCTATATAATATATTAGTTTCACCTGTTAAGTTGAATTCTTGAAATAAATCAACTTTTTGATGATATTCTAATTTTATGACCAGCACCTGTGTGTGTGTGTATATACAGTATATATATATATATATATATATATATATATATATATATATATCCTGCCGACTGATTGGCATGCAAATACATCTAATCCTAGACTTAAGTACTTAAAAGTACAAAAGTCAAGATGATCGGAGCCTTATTACAGCATGTGCAGCTTTCTGTGGTTAAGGTTACACTTTTGTTTACTTTTGTTTGTCAGTCACGCATTCTGTAACGCATGATGTCATGCTGTAAAATGATTGTGTTTTGTGTCATTACAGGTAATATAGAGCATCAAGTGCCAACTGAACCTCCCACACCTTTCTGAGAAGTGCTTCATTTCCAGTTTCAGTTTTTCAGCTGTTAAAACCTGAAATTCTAGATGTGACTATAGACGCCCCTTAATGGGTGGAGGCCAACAGCAGAAAACAGGAACGTGCTGATAAGACGCTCCAAAGTTCACAGGCACACCTGAGGATGGGTAGATCTATCTTCAGACCGGTTAGAGATGGAACGGAGCGTGTAAAGCAAGCGACTGTCATTGGCAGTGATCGAATGATGTCCAACCATAAGACTCGATGTGATTTTTCTTCTTTGTGGAAATGACAATTATTGGAAGCGTCTGAAGGAAATAATGAGAGGACTTTGTCTCTGACCATTGGATCTTTATTTGATGTTTCTCAATTGGAGATATTCTCACACGTCTGGATATGTGGCCTCTGAGAGCTGCCATTTTTTTGCTCTGTTGTGCTGGTGAGTAAAAAAAAAAAAAGTCTAAAAATAACTTTTTTCTTTTCTTTTTTTCTTTCTTTGCTGTTTAAATTGAGAAAATGTATGGGCTGAATATTCCTATATATATAAAAATAAATATATATAATTAAATATTTATAAATATTTTTTACTGGCCACAAAACTGTATTTTCCATTTTATTTATTAATTAAATATATATATAATTTTTTTATGTTTTAGTTATTTTATTTAATTGTTTAATAATTGTTTAGCTGTTTTTCCTTGCACATTTGTGACAATTAGTGCAAGTTTTGATTTTGATTATTTTATATTTTGGTGGCTTAATTTGAGGAATATTCTGCATGTGAGATGCATATCTAAATTCTTCACTTTACACCACATAGGTAATGGTATATATTAATTGTACAGGTCTGTGTTTTATAAATTTTTTTACAGAATTTTCTATGGAAGCTTGTTTCCGCCATGCACAGAATAAAAAAAATAAAAAAGGTGATTGTTATAAAGTGAGAATTGTGAGATATAAACTCTCAATTGCGAGAGGAAAAAATATGAATTGTGAGATAAAAAGTCACAATTATCTTTAAAATTGTTTTATTCCGTGGCGGATACAAGCTTCCATATTTTTGCCTTTTTTTTTTTTATCAAACAGCGAAATGCAGATATTTGCTGTAATTTAAAGTTTTACCATTAAAATTACAGGTAATTAGCCATAATTTAAGATTACATTAATATTATGTTTGTAAATGCATTTTATAGTATTTTTACAGATTCAGATTTTTCCTGTCTGTGCAAAAGAAGATTAATGTAAAAATACATAAATCAGTATATTCAAAGAGTTATTCTTATAATTAAAGGTCATTAAGCATTCATGCTTCTTGTTGTCGTTGTTGTTGTTGTTGGTGGTGGTGGTGGTTTTTCTTCTTTCTTTTTTTTTTTTTTTTTTTTTGGTTTATTTAGTAGTATTTGTGCAGGTACAAACGTAATTTCAAATCTGTATACTTGAGCTTCATTAGTATTATATTTCGGTTTCTAATCAAATGCCACTTGGCAAGTTTCATCTACCCATTAAAACCTATTTGTGTTCATATTTCTGTGAGTGTTGCACCGTCTCTAGAAGTTACATGGGCTTTGTCTTTACATGGACAACACTTTCTGCAAAAGCCATAAGCCCTGCTGGTATGTTCGGAACTGTTCAGTTTTTCCTCGAGGGAAACCAAAACGTGAAGAGATTATTCATCAAGGCTTATGATCGATGGAGAACTGAGCACAACTCTATATCATCATCTTGCTGTCAGATACTCATCAAACTCTGTCCTTCAATTGCTGAAAGTAGAAAAGGAAAGTTGAGGTTTAAAGGTTATATAGCATTATGCTGCGATTTATTGATTCGAACTGGAGCAGGTTTGTGGATGTAGCTCAGAAGGATGTTCCTCTCCTGTTAGTGTGTGGAATGATTATTATGGGAGTGTGTGTGTGTGTATGTGGGTGCTGGTGTTTGTTATGATGTGTGTTGTAACCATAGCAGCTGTAGGGTAAAATGGAAAACCTTCCCAAGGGAGAAAGTGTCCACTTTACTTTTAGACGAAAGACATTATGTCTAGAACATCATCACTTGATTTACTCTATCATCACACCTCAATGGAAGATGTTTAGAGTTGGGAGTTAAGACCTGTAAAACCATCTCACTTTCATTGTTCTCGTCTCCTGTTTGTGTGTAGGTTGTTGGTGCTGTAATCTGACGAAGGCTTATGTCAAGTCCAAGAACTTCTTCAGTGTTCTCCATTGGGAAGCTGTTGACATTCCAGGTCAAACGGTTCTCTACAGTGTTCAGTACAACCAGTGAGTGACAGAGCCATGCAGGGGAAACCTGGCTGGACCTTTTCTTTTGCTTTTCCTTTGTCTTTTCTTGTCCAGTACAGATCTTTTTACAGTAAAGATTTGACAACAGCATTTATTATAGGGAAGTGCCTGAAACCAAATACTATGTTGGGAAAGGGAAATTACGCATTCTACAGAGAAAATATGTCTCCGAAAAATATGAGAAATCAATGCTTTTGCGTTCTCTCACAGTTATAGAGCTGGGTAATTATATTGTATATAACTTGCGAGCATCAGGGAGCTACTATCAATATGCGAGGTACTGAAATCACTTTTCACTTTCATTTATTCTGTGTATATGGAGCGGCGGTACTGACCACACATTATACAAGATAAGATATTGTCTGTGACGCTCAATATCATTACAACATCATCCTGTCAGTCATCTCTCCTATGTGATAAGTGAAATATGATGTACTGTAATGTAACCGACTACCGGCAAGCCTAACCGTGTCCCTTCAGGGGCTCCGTAGAATGCATTTTTCATTTTCTGTGCCATTCTGAATTCAGATTTAGACTTTAGGCACATCCTAGCATTTATACCTTCCTAGGCATGTTTGTATCGGTATGTATAAATGTATTATAATATTAATGATTTTGACCAAAATTGCTGCAGCTCTTGATGGAAATACATGTTGTGATGTTATTTCCATCAAGAGGTGCATACATTTTTGCTCAAGATCTTGTATTGACAATGCATGAGTCCAGCACTGTGTAAAGTCTCCTCCAGCACATCCCAAACACTTTCAATGAATTTAAGCTCTGGATTCATGTGTGAAAATGATTCTTTATTCTCCTCTTAATCATTCTTTCACAATCTGAGCCTGATGAATCTTAACATTGTCATCCTGGAATATAGCCATGATGTGTCTTCCTATGGTTGTTTAAGAAAGGAAAAGCAACACACTTCATTAATTAGGTTTAGATGAACTGTTGCCAAACATATAACATGCTAGAAACATAATAATCACTGCAATAATGATCCAATCATAGACTCTTAAGTATTTGCTTATATAAATCCGAACAGCGATTTAAAAAATAAAAAAATTTGGTTGGCAGTGTGTATATAACTGAAATGAAGACCATGGGTTTAATACCTTCCTATCAGTCCTTCTGTTTTCTGTGAATAACAGCACAAAGTGTCGAGATCATGACTTTGCTTTGGTGAAGGACACGCTGTGGTCACCCGGCTGTGAATCTCTTCTCCAGTTTGTGAACTGCAATTAGAAACGGAGCTACGTCTGCGAAACATTGCAGGCCCTCTCTGTCCTTGGCACCCAATCTTTTGCCCCAGTCACAGTTACGCTTGGCAGAGAAACTGATGGTGAAAAATAAATCTGATGGGAACGGAGCGAGCAGCAGTGCATGCTGGGAGGGTCAGTGAGGCTGACGGGGATGAGAGACGAAAGCTTCAGAAGCTCCAGATAATCTCACGACTGTAATGCAAGAGCTGCTCGCCGGCACACATCAGTCCAACCTCTTAACCTCTCATTCCTCCTCTCATCCGGCCATCGCTTCATACAGGAGCTTTCTATACTCTTTCAACAAAAAGAGATTTTACACATGGGAAATGCGTAATTAAAATAATTGCATTGAGGATGAGCATTGGAATTAGCGTCTATTGACTAAGTAAGTTATTATATGAAGGGTTGTTCCAAAGATATTAAACATGCAATATCAGATACTCATTATTACTATCATTATATGACACAAGCACACAGTATATAGGGTGTCACACCCTGTATACTGTGTGTGCATGTGTCATATGTCACTGTGTGCATGTGTCACGATCCCACACCGTGTGTAATGTGTAGAATAGTTAGTCTGGTTGGTCTGGTCAATTAAAATCTATTTACCGGGACTGTAAATAAACAAGAGCTGGGTTAAATAGGTGCTGATTCATGGTAAAACTTTATTTCGATAGTCCACTTTAGACATTCTGCTGACTATAAGTAACTTTGCAACATGTCAACTAACTGTCATTAGAGTATTAGTAGACTGTGCTTAATATATGCTTACACTTTGTTGATGCTTCTCAACAGATATTCTACTGACTATTAGTAACTTGGCAACTAAAAGGCAACTTATTCTACTAACCGAACCCTAACAACTAACCATAACCTGAAAGTCTACTAATACTCTAATGAGAGTGATGTTGCAAAGTTACTTAGTTAGTAGAATGTCTAAAGTGGACTATCGAAATAAAGTGGAACCCTTACTTGTGTCTGTTACATGCAGCACATCTTTATTTAAAGGGGTGGTTGAGTATGATTTCACTTTTCTAACTTTAGTTAGTGTGTAATGTTGCTGTTTGAGCATAAACAACATCTGCAAAGTTACAACGCTCAAAGTTCAAAGCAAAGGGAGATATTTGCTTTTAAAAAAATCGTTTTTAAGGACTACAACAAATGGCTGGTATGGACTACACAACATTCCTCACGGGTTAGTGACATCACCAACCCTGAAATTTACATAAACCCCGCCCCCGACAACACGCAGTCCGGGTTGAGAAGAGGAAGAGTTGTTGTAGTCGAGCACAACTGAGTCAGCTCAAACTGTAGCATCCATCTTTTCACATGCAATAGAAAGTCACTCTGTGTGCGTCTCACAACAGTTCCTATACGAGCTATTTATAGATTATCATGACAGAATATGCTAATTGAAGATAGTTAACTCCACATCAGCAACATAAATTCATCAACTAACCATTCAGAGACGTCCTGTTGCATTCTACGTGTTGTCACTTCTTCTTGAGTCTCTCCATCATTGTCTGACTCAGTTTAAACATAAAAGGCAGAACAGTTTCTGTCATTTTAGTGTGTGTCTGCGTGAGGTAATCAGAGCTGCTAACACACAGGAGCTCTTGAAGCTCCGCCCCCTGTGCCGGGAGCAGCAGCTCATTTGCATTTAAAGGGACAGACACAAAACTGTGCGTTTTTGCTCACCCTCAAAAAGTGACAACTTTAACATGCTATATAAAAATATCTGTGGGATATTTTGAGCTAAAACTTCACACACACACTCTGGGGACATCAGAGATTTATTTTACACCTTGTGAAAAGGGCATTATACCAGCCCTTTAATGTTCTTTACATTTACAGTGTTGTTGTTCTTTTGACTGATGTCTGTTCTGTTGCAGTTATGGGACTCCATATCGTCCAGTGACGTGGTGCCAGAACATCTCCGCTCCTGTTTGTGACCTGACTGATGTGATGAGTGATGTGTTGTCCTCTGTGTCCGTTAAATATCACGTCAGAATCACTGTCGGTGGACAGTGCATGGGTGACGTGATTTTTTCTCCATTCCGGCAAAGTAAGATATTCTAATCTAGACTTTCATTTGAATTATATTTGTGATCATCTGTTTAGATCAGTAGTTCTCTGCTGGATTTAATGCAGGACTCTGATTGACCCGACAGTAAAACTGTTTATCAAAATCATAATAAAATGAACAATTGCTTGATTTGCATGATGGTTTCTCAAAATCTATACAACATCATTGTTCTGTTTCACTCATTTTAGCCACATTAGCAGCACCACAGCTGTCAGTAGCGTCAAACAAAACTCATCTGAATGTGACGGTTTCCCCGCCGATGATCCCTTGGAATCGCTCCATTGAGAATGTCACGTCCTGGGTAGGCGTCAAGTACACAGTTCATCTGACACATCCCAAGTCAGTGGATGGAAAGGTTATTATTCTTCATTCTCCTACAGTCATATGCATCCAGTTCATATTATTATTGCTCTCTTACAGCTAAAATGTATTCCCAATGCAAAATGTATTTATGCATATTTTTTATGCATATATATGTGTGTGTGTGTGTGTGTGTGTGTGTGTGTGTGTGTGTGTGTGTGTGTGTGTGTGTGTGTGTGTGTGTGTGTGTGTGTGTGTGTGTGTGTGTGTGTGCAACTATCTTTGTGAGGACCAGTTTGAGTTTTAGACCATTGGAGTGAGGACAAAGAGAGTAAAGTGAGGACATTTTGGCCGGTCCTCACTTTCTGAGAGCCTTTAAAGGCCTGTTTGAGGGTCAAGACTTGGTTTTAGGGATAAGGTTATAATGAGGTCAAGGGTAGGTTTAGGGTCAGGGTTCGGGTTAGGCACTTAGTTGTGATGGGTAAGGTTAGGGTAAGCGGCTAGAGATTGCATTGTGTCATTGAATGTCCTCATAAAGATAGATGTACAAGAGTGTGCATGCGTGCGTGCGTGCGTGCGTGAGTGCATGCCTTTGTGTGTGTGTCTACATTTATTGTCCCTTGCCGTTTCACTACACGTCCTTAATGTGTCTTGTTTTTGAAGGTATTTGAGGACACGTCTCGCTCAGTGTTTATATGGCTTGTGGAGACAGACGTGCAGTACTGTGGTGATGTGGTTTATACACTCACACACCCCGGCTGGTCCAGTCACAGTGAAAGCGCCTCCTTTTGTGTGGATGTCTCGGGTAATTGAACAGTTGTGCTTTGATTGATGTGTGGAAAACTACCTTCAGTTTTCAGTGTTTTGTTATTTCCTTTCATTACTTTAAAGGGGTCCAATAATGCTATTTAACATGTTCAGCTTTCTTTAGTGTGTAATGTTGTTGTTTGAGCATGAAAAAGGTCTGCAAAGTTGTGAAGCAAAAAGTTCTTCTCTATATCAGTGTCAGTGTTTCTGAACTCCCTGAAACGCCTCCATTGGAGTCTTGAGTTTTCTTCTGGGAACGAACACATCATAATATTCCTTATTTAAATAACTCCCACCCAAGGCGTATGCAAAAAAAAGAAAAGTTGTGCTTGCGAAGATGATTCGGGTTGATCAGCTCGTTCTTCTTGACTGTCATTATCAGACTGATATGGCAAAACTGACGCCATAGTTAGCGTAGTTACAGTAATGTTTACAGTGCCTCAGGAAGCCTCCAGAGCTGATGCTTTCCGGTTATGGCGTTACGTTTCTGACACAAGCTCTTAGAGGTAGACCAATAACAGACTGACCAATCAGAGCAGACTGCGCTTTTCGAAAAGGCGGGTTTTAAAGAAAATGAACCTAAAAAAGAGCATTCAGACAGGAGGTGAAAACAGGTGCTGCAACAATGGAAATTATAAGAAAAATAATTAGGTATTTTGAATATTAAATGATGTAAACATACAAAAAAAAATATGAGCCTATAAATCAGCATAATTGGACCCCTTTAAATCCCCTTTAAACTCAACATGCAATTTAATTATTTTATTTGTTTGTTGTTATGTATTAATTAATTTTATATTTAATTATTTAATTTATATTTTTTAATGATCTGTTTTATTGCATAATGCAAAAAAAATGATATCAAATGAGACATGCACAATTAATTGCTGAAAATAAATTAAAACCCTAATATATGCACTATTTAACGACTAAACTCTTTTCTATTTATATTCATCTGCAATCTCTGTGTCTTTCAGCGCCTAATTCCAGGTTTCATATATTAATGTGGCCCGGTCTGCTGGTTCTGCTGCTGTTGATCGTCCTACCCATTACGCTTTGCCAGATGTCTATAAACAGAAAGCATTCCTTACCCAAAGCGCTGGTAAGCGATTGTGTCATATTCGCACTGGGAATTTCCAGGTGAACATTCTTGGAATCGACTCCTCACCATCTTACCGGCAGTGAAAAGTCCTGTTTGACGAGAGCATTGCGTTTCTCCTAAGCCTCCTGAAGGAATGTGCCTTATCTGGCAGCACAAAATGAGTTAGCCAGATCACAGATTTCCCTTAGAGCACTTCAGTGCCTTCATGGATTTACCCTGTTTTGGCATTTGAGATATTATAAAAAGTCTTATTCATTCGTGATATGAAAATATAAATCATGCATGTTCATGTTTGTTCAGTAAACTAGCTCAGCTTGGGTTTTTGTGTAACCTCATGTTGATTAATTAAGTCAATATTTGGCTTCCTTAACAAAACATCTTTGACTTTTAAACTTCCTTGTGGGCCGCTGCTCGTTTGATGAAACTATTCAAATACTCGGAGTCTAGAATCAATCTGATCGGACATAAGTCAAGGATTCAGCCGAATCCCTTTGACCTACAATATTTACTTGTGAATACATCAATAATTTAACAAGACATTTGCATGTTTACGGTTCTCTGATGTTGATTAATGGTCATATGACATGCAAATCTAATATTTCATATTTCTTTTTATTAAGTGTTTCGATTATTTTCATTTGACAACTATTTATTTTAATTGTACATTTTTTGGATTTAATTGATATTTAGTAAGAGTTTAATTTAATTGTAAAAAAAAAAGAAAAAAAAGTTTACCATTTTTAATTGAATTGTTTATTTTTATGATTTAACTACTTTTACTTTTTTATGATTTAATTGATTTTTAGTAAAAGTTTTATTTTGATTGTAAAAAAAAAAAAAAAAGTCCTTTTAAAATAAATAAAAGTAATTATTCACTTATTTTTTTTACATTTTTTATTTATTAAATTTTTTATGATTTAATTTATTAGCTCTTCATCAACTCATGATTTTGGGAAATCCTTTTATAAGTGAATGAAGTGACCGAACGTTCTGATTGTATCTGATTGGCCTAATGACTTTAAATTAAGTATGCAAGAAACAACATGTAATTTGCATCCAGCTCTGTTAAAACTGAAGAAAAAGAAAAAATGACACAAAACAGTTTATTTCGGTATAGAACATATCAATTTCAATGAAATAAATAGCTTCTTTTGAAGCTACCCGCAGTCAGCAGACTAAATGATGATGCTTTTTCTCTTCTCTCTGTAAAACAGATGCTGTCAAAGAACACCAGTCGTCCATTTTGTTCAAATCCCTGGGACGACATATCTAAAGTGGAAGTGTGGTCTGGATTTGTCGGGAACTGTAATCCACAGCCCATTTTTCCCCAGCAGAAGTCAGAGAAGTCTGCTTATGCATCCCAGGAGCCCTACAGACGTCAACAGGACGTCCCGGTCCCTGACAGCGCAGAGTCTTCAGTGCATTACAGCCTCGTCCAGAGCTTCAACGAGCCATCACCCGATGGCAGAGCAGATGAGACCGGCTCGGGTGCGATTGGTTCTTCGGAGCCCGTTTTGAGCATTTCAGACACTGAGCGCACCAGCGAGACCCTGGTGGTACCAGTTAGGCCCGCTGAAAACGGTGCGCTGCAGTTTCATGGCTGTTTATTTCAGTTTGACGCTGATCTAAGTTCTCCAGCTGCGGATCAGGAATCAGAAGGTTTAACTGGAGAACAAGCGCCTTTACTAACTGACCTAGTTCAGAAGAGTAACTCATCCTCATCCTATCTGCCTGTACATGTTTCTGACGTGGTGACGTCCAACTACAGGCAGAACTGGCTGCCGGGGGTTCCTCTGGAGGGAGAACAAGACGAGAGGACTTATATTCTGAGGACAGACGTAACCGAACCCGAGGAGGACTTCAGAGATGGAGAGGAACCTAGAGTTGGTGTGGTTATTTTGGACAGATGGAAGGGGTTGTCTTTGTCTTGGAATTAACCAGTGGAGCGTCTTGCTCTTTGCAGTGCTCATCTCAGTAAGAGATGTTTGATGCTCATCTAGAGGTGCACTGCAAAAAAATGCTTTTCTTACTTAGTATTTTTGTCTTGTTTCCAGTCCAAATATCAAAAAATTCTTAAATCAAGATGCATTTACTTAGATAAGTAAAATTAGATAAGATATTATGTCTTGTTTTCCAGGGGAATCAATCAAAATTAAGTGAGTTAAAACAAGCAAAATTATCTGTCCGTGGAGTAAGAAGAATAATGTTAATTCAAACAGAAACAAGATTATTTTTCTTACCCCATGGACAGATAATCTTGCTTGTTTTAAGCAAAAACTCACTTAATTTTGATTTATTTCCCCAGAAAACAAGACATAATTTCTTATGGCATTTTACTACTTTAGTAAATACATCTTGATTTAATAATTTTTTTGATATTTGGACTGGAAACAAGCATATTTTGCAGTGTGACAGAGCATCTTCTGGTTCTCTCCAGCTCGTTGCGTCAGGTAGATGGACAGTGTCTTGTGTAAAGCAAGTTTCACCGGCAACACTGAAGGGAATTTCAAAAAGCAATTTTCAAACCGGTTGTGCACTTTGACTGAAACTAAGCTTATTTGTAGCATTGCCGTATTCACAAGTGTTATCCCGTTTCATTTTTCCACATGTCCATGTTTTAACTTATTAAATTAATGCATGATTCATAATGCATAATGCATGAGTCAAAATTGTAGGCAAACCTGAAATACATGGTGACTGTTCTGGCAGTGTTTGTTGCGCTAAACTGAATAACGTGAAAGTCTGTTCAAAACCTGTTTAAGAGGTAAACAGGGTTTTCAGTAGCTACGTTTACATGTCCGTTTACAATCGGGTTGATGGCTCAATCAAACAACTCAATGGATCAGAATAAAATGGTGTTGACCTGAAATTATCCGATTAACAGGAAAAAAATAAGCATGTAAACACCTGAATGTGAAATGGATTCAAAACATACCTTGTCGTGATGTGTTTACATATGTTTTACATCATATGAACGTGCATCTCATGTCATTGGATGAGACTGAATATTTACTAAATATTTGCTTTAAAGCTCTTGTGTCATGCATTTCAGCTTTCAGTCACCAAAGCAAAACATTTAACAATAACTTTGAAGGGTTTGGCTTTACTTTTAATGTGCTGCTCAATGCAAACAATTACAGACCTCGTTTCTGTAAAAGCACCTCTTAAACATTATGATGGAAATCTCCAGTCGCGAATTATATATTTGCATACCAGACAAAAGTTTCATGTTCCTTGGGGGTTTGTGTGAAAGGCTTCATGGGGATTTCACATTCACCAATGAGGAAGTGCTGAAGTGTGTTCAGAGACAAAAGCTCTTTGTTATGAAGGAAACAAATGATGTCACTGCAGTAATTCAGTCAATTTGGGTTTGTTTTGGAGAAGAAAATCTTTTGACTTAATAGTGAAAATCTTCCGTAATACCAGCTAATCCCACAGCAAGTTGTGCAGATGTTTGTCCCTCATGTCACCGTTATATTATCTATAGGCTATAATGTACTGTCCATCTTATGTCAGACATTTGACTCTAGTGTATTGATTTCATTGGTTCAGTAAAGTTGTCTAAATGTCACTCTAATCTTTGTTGAGTCATTATCAGTAACACAGTATATTGATGTTCAACTGTAAGTTCTGGTATTGTAAATTATGAGCACGTCGACTGCTTTTGCACGAAACCCGTCAGCTGGTTTGCAGGTTTAAATGTTTCAAGACTGTACAGAGAGCAAACATTGCAAAGGTCAGAGTCATTTTTCTTTCCACGGTCATAAACCGTTCACAGAGATAATACATGAGTTGATGATTGTCTAAAGGTGCCAAGCTTTTTCTGTTCTTGCTTGACAAATAAGGGTGAAACTCACAAAACAGGGCACAATTCACCCCAAAATGTATATTTATATACATATACATACATACATATTATATACAGTATGTACAGTATATAAATCTTGTTTAACATGTTCATTTTGTCATAATTTGCTACATCCAGCAAAGTAAACCATCAGATTGAAGGGTGATTCCCACAACACTGTATTTTCTTAGTGTTTTTCAAGGTAATTGTAGGTGTCTTTCCAAAAGAGGACACTTGGAGACTCCAAAAGGACAACAAATAACCAAATGATATACAGTAAGAGTCCATATAATTCATAAATGTATGCACACCAAAGCACCCATGAAAAAAAAAAGGTTACACCATTTTAAGGTGTAGTTACATTGTACTCACATAAGTACTGAGTAATATTAATTAACAACATGTACTTACTATAGAGTTAGTGTTTGATTTAGGATTAGTTACTTGTAATTATGCATGATTTACTGTTGTTACTATAGTAAGTACGTGTAGTAATGTAATGTTACATGTAGTAATGTAGGAAATACTGCCTTGACCTGATTGCATACTGTATATAGCCACTACAGTACACGGATCCATTCAGAATTACTCAAACATATATTGGAAATGATAATAATAATAATATAATGCATTACAATATTGTGTTTCTCCCTGAAAAAGTAACTAATTGCTACTTTTCAAGGAAAGTCATGTGTTGCGTTACTTTTTCTCACCTGAGCTGGGATTGTTTTTGTTTAGTTTTTTAATTACAAGAAGTTCTATTTTTGGGCAAATGTGAAGGCCCTTTCACACCAAAATTGAAATAAAAAGGCTGAAGGAAATGCAAATTCACTCGAGTACAAAGAGGGCGTAAAAACAAACCTTTCGGCTCCACTGCCATTCTGGATCACAGAAGAACAGGAGAGGAAAGTTTAACACTTCACCAATAAAAACAAAAAAATCTAAAGTCATTTTTGCTTATGGTTTAACAGAATCATCGAAGGTCAGCAGCAAATACACTGGTCAATGAAATAAGATTAAATGCATACAATTATTTGTTTTATTTAACATTTAATTATTGGAGGTTTGCAAAGTATTTTGATTTCGCATTTCACAGATTTTATTCATTTTGAGGAATGCTGAATCTTTTTTTGTGTGTGTAAGTGAGATGAGTAAATGCACGCTCACATTTAGTCTGGAACTACAAACCCATCATGTTCACACACACACACACAACGCCTCTGCACTTACTCATGATTTCTCTCAGCATGAGGACAGGACAGCTGTCAGTCAATACATGGGAAAACAAAGTAACTTCAGTGCTTATTCGAAAAAGTAACAGATATTTTGTTGTAAATTTAAAAGTAATGTGTTACTTAACTGGTTACTTGAAAAAAGTAATCTGATTACATAATGTGAGTTACATGTAATGCGTTTCCCCCAACACTGGCGATCAGTGCATCGAGAGCACACACACACACACACACACACACGGTTTGTTAGCGCATCAATAATAACAGACTTACTGGTACGTCCTGATTTTGCTGAGTTAGACGTGTTCCTGGGTCAACATAATGTTGTTGATCCAGAAACAACATTCCTATCCAAATATTTAGTCCTAACCTAACCCTATAAGTAAGAGGGAAATGATTGGTGACTAACACTGGTGAAGTACCCAAACCTGATTGTAAACCTAAACTTGACTGAAACTTGTCCCTCAAACCTGATTGGTTGATAGCAATGTTGTTCAGGATCAACAAAGATGTTGATCCAGGAACATGTTGTACTTTGTGTAATCCGGTTCTGCTGCTTACTATTCAATTTCTGTACGTCACAGCAATCATCATTACCTTCATTGCGATCCTCATCCATCTAAATTTTACTAGCTAGACAGTGGTTTGCTTTATCCAGCCGAGCAACGTAGTTTGATCTGGCTATACGTGTGTGTGTGTGTGTGTGTGTGTGTGTGTGTGTGTGTGTGTGTGTGTGTGTGTGTGTGTGTGTGTGTGTGTGTGTGTGTAAGCACGTTATCTATATATATGGTTTTATTTTTATTCACAAAATAGATAATTTTGTAGGGTCATCTAAAGCCGTTGCACTGTGACATTGTTCACAGCAATTAAGCACATTTTTATTACTATAATGTCTCAAGATATTGTATTTTTGATTCTCATTAGATCCTTATTATTGTAATGCAGTCATTTTGCATGTTTGTAATGCATGTTTAATTAAAATAAAAACATTGTCAATGCAAAAAGTATTTTTGGTAAAAAAAAAAAAGTGTTCTTTCTTTTGAAGCTGGGATAAAATATAACATGTTTTTAATGGGTTTCATGAGATTCAACCATACACTTTCTTTACTAAACAAGATCTACACATGTCATAGTAAAGTTCTAGATTTTCTTTAATGATGTTAAATATCTCTCATCAGTTAATTATCTTTAGTGTCTCTTATAATGAGGCATAATTAATTCAGATCTGTTCCAGTGCTGAAAATAATTTGGTTCAATAGATCTCCTTTTTCATTCCAAAAGAAATGCACTCCGGTTCAGTTCATTAATTGTGAAGGGGTTTATATTTTGCATTCTGACTCGTTCTGTGCTTGCTTGAGACAGGTAATTAACTTAATGTGTGTTTAATGAGCCATAATTAAATCATAGAACAGGCGTATCATCCCATGGTCATGAGTTCATAATGTTTGTTTTTCTTAACAGCCCTGTTAATGAAGTTTGGGATGTTAATTTTTTTGTGTTGTTGTGGGATTGTAACTTTTAAAGTCGGCATGAAATGGAAGTTACAATCAATATTCTTCCCTATTGTGATGTATATCCGAATGAAATTGCTCCTCGAACAAGATCAAATGTAGGGCGGGACTTGATTTTTTGTTCATGGGCAATTGATTGGATGGTTGTGATGGTTTGCTATTGGTTGATCTCATGTGATTGACAGGTTGCCAGTAAACATGTCATCAGAGACGAGAAGAGATGAGCTGCAAGAGGGAGGGGAAGTTATTTTTAATCAAGATTATGAGGCACATGAATAAATAAATAAAAAAGGTAACACTTTATTTTACAGTGTCCTTGTTACATATGTTACACGTACTTACCATAGTAATAACACTAAATTATGCATAATTACATGCATCTAACCCTCAACCAAATCCTAATCCTTCCCTAACCCTATAGTAAGTACATGTAGTTGCTTAATATTACTCAGTACTTAAATATATAATTACACTGTAACAATGACACCTTAAAATAAAGTGTAACCAAAAAATATATATAATGTGCACGGATAAATCATTTGAAAATAATTTCTGCAATATTGCATTAAAAAGTTAGATTTTATGGTGACTTTAAGGCATTTTAAGTGTGACTTTTTGAGACGCCTCTTCTAAGGCAGCCCCACATTACACACTATGACAAACTCTGTAAATAGAATTAATTCAGTTTTCTTCAATCTGGTTGAATCTCACAAAATGTTTAATCTTAAAAGCAAAACATAAAAAAAATAGAACCTTCTTAATGAAAAAAAAGAAATTATATTTTGCATAATGATAGTGAAGTCTAGAAAATAGACTTCACTATCTTTAGGCAAAATATGATTTATTATTTTTTTATCTTTTGATCTTGGTTGGCCTGCACGTGTTTTCAGAGATTCGTCCAGAGATTTCTTTATCAGACACATGAGATGAACACTGATCCTATCTGACAGATCTGATGTGACCGAAGAATGATCTTTCCAAAGAACGTCAGTCCGTTGTAAAGAGCAGTGCATTGTGGGCATTAATGTGTGATCAGTGAACATTCACTCCTCAGGTGTGTAAATGAGAGGTGAAAGGATTGTACATATAAAGCTCATCAGGGTTTTATGCTTTTATAGTTTATTTTATGGCTAAGTGATGTTTTATGTATATATATTGTGTGTGCGTGCGTGTGTGCTTGCGTGCGTGCGTGCGTGTGTGTGTGTGTCTGTCAGAGGAGGATGATTTCACTATGGTTACCTATACAACAAAAGTAGCCTATTGCATAAATGACTGTATCTTTAGTATGGTGGACATTGAAAACTTTAATGTTTTATTCATCTAATATCTGTAAGAATGACCATGACACTGATTATTTCCCAGCTCTAAGAGTGATGTTCTTTGTCCAGTGTACTCACGTGAAAAATGTCTGCGTCTCATGAATAAGCGAAGAGTAACAGATGCCGTCTCCTCCTGCACTGTGAAACACATTTAATTAGCATGTGGGCAGATTTGCTTTCTCTCTCTCCCGTGCACTCTTTCGCTATATCGCCAAACAGCTTGATAGATGCAACGTTCGAGTTAATTGGATGCACACACACACATCCCCTCCATTTTTGCATATTAATGTGATCTTTATGACTTGCTATTTAAAAGGGAAAAAAGAAAACTGCTGCATGCAAAAATGAAAATGTCATTATTTCCACAACCTCATGTTGACCCAGACCTGTGTGCTGTTTTTCCCCTGTAGAACACAGTAGAAATGTTGTAGGCCAACCTTCCAACACACAACAGTTTATTGAACTGCAAACTTAAAAAAGGACAAAAAAACATAAAAATATAAAAGTCGTCTGTTTGACTCTATGCACTATATCCCAAGTCTTTGAAGTCATGTGATGCTTTGTGTGAGAAACAGATCTTCCACTAAAGCTTTCAAATATGCATGTGTTTGCAATTCAAAAGTGTTGCAACAATACACCAGATTTGATTGCATGCTTTGCAACCAAAATTGTTATCAAATAACCAGGGTTATTATTGTTAACTAAAACTAAAACCACAAAAAAAAAAAAAAAAAAATCTTTAGGCATGATTATTTTCATTCATTCATTTGAATTTTCATTCTTGAAATGAAATATAAAAAAATGTGACGTATTATTTCTGCTAGTTTCCAACTCATTTTTGTTTTAAGTTGTAGAAATAAAAAATCTAAAACTAAAAATTAAAACAATATAGTAATTTAAAAACTAATACAAATTAAAAAAAACAATACCAAAACTTTTAAATGAAATTTAAAACAGAAAATAGAAAAATAACTCTAATTCAAAATATAAACAAAAACTATCAATTATACTAAAATAACATACATTTTAGTCTGTTCAATGCACAAATCATCATATGACTTCAAAAGACTTGAATATAGTAATATACAAAGACTTCAGATGCAAAAGCCTCTAAGTCCGTCTAAAGTTTTTGTTTAATATTAACATTTTTCTCAGACTCCTATGTCTAGGTTTCTACCCAAGTACTGGCATTTCTGAATAGGCTGAGGCTGGGATTTAGTGAGTTTGAAGTGAAAGTATTTGATGAGCGTATATGTGCGGAGAGCATTCACTCAATATTATTATCTCATTTTAGACAGAGGTGGCTTTTAGAGGCTTTTGCATCGGAGTTCTTCATACTGTTATTAAACTTTAAAGTCACCATGAAATCAAAATGGACTATTCTTATTTTTTTTTAATGGAATATTGCAGTATTTATTATAACTGATTTATCTGTGCACATCATGATTTTTATTTTTTTTTATTCATGTGCCTTATAATCATTAATCAAAATAACTATATAAATAAAAAAAATAACCCCTCCCTCTTGCAGCTCATCTCTTCTCTGATGATGCGTTTACTGGTACGAGGGCGGAGCAACCTGTCACTCACATGAGATCGACCAATAGCAAGCCACGACCATCCAACCTTCCAATCAATTCCCCACAGACAAAATCAAGTCCTGCCCTACATTTGCTCTCGTCCGATGAGCCATTTCCCTCGATATACGTCACAATAGGGAAGAAAAGACTACCACAACATGATGTTTTATTAACAAAGTTCAGGAGGAGCCATGTTCAAAATAACTCGTTTATCACAATAGGAGGTATATATACAGCATCCCTCCTCCATCCCAACTCCTCACTCCTAACTATTCCTATCCCAGCATGGGACGGGTGGGAGTACTCTGGCTTCGGGCCAAATTCCGAAATCTGAGCCCTTTCCTCGGAGTAAGACAGCACGCTAAATACCCATAACCTTTACTCTATCTGAATATAAGTGTGAACTCGTGAATTTTGTTTCATGATGACTTTTATGTTTGTTTGTTTGTTTTTGCCCTTGACAGTTATGGCATGTTTGAAACCACAGAAGGATTAGTAAATAAAGTCAGTGCTTTAATTTTTTTGGGTGAACTAATTGTTGAAATGTCAGTGTGATGTTGTGTATCAGCGGTAGGCCGTATTATCAGACCCAGTCAGACATTCGAATCACGCGTCTCTCAGCAAGGACAGCTTTGAGTGCATGTGTTTTGGCCTGTACGGGCCTGTGGGAATGCTTGCATTTGTCACAATGGAAGCAGACAAAGCTCGCCTGCTGTTGTTCTATTCATGCAGTTTATTCTTAGTCTCAATGTCACATATGAAACTGTAGAAGTGGCCGTGCACCTCCTCACCGCATTGTTTACTGTGGTATTTGAGCGGCAGGTGTGGCAATAAATGCTTATAAATAACCTTGCCACACAAAGCCTAGCGGTGCTCTCCCTCCCTCAACATTACCTGAGTCACGTACACTCAAACACAATAGGAGTTACGTAATCAGATTACTTTTTTAAAGTTACTAGTAAAGGATAACATTACTTTTGAATTTACAACAAAATATCTGAGTTACAGATGGGGGAAAGTAAGGCAAAAGTAAAGTAATGCATTACTTTCTATATACAGTAACACAATAAGTTACCTTTTTAGGGAGTAACGCAATATTGTAATGCATTGCTTTTAAAAGAAAGTTTCCCCAGCACTGGTTATGAACAGCATCTGGTCTCCGTCATGCATGTGACACTCGTTAAATGACTATAAAGTCAAAGTTCCATGAGCTGCATTTATAGCCGTTGTAAAATGCAGCATTTATGACACATTGCATGACACATGTTCCTCATTTAAAAGTGTTGTTTTTTTATGCTAGATTATTTCATTTAAATGTGCTTTTTGTATTATTCATATACAATTACAGTATTTATTAATATTTTGAATTAGCTTTCATTTTTGTATTCTTAGTTTTTATTTAATGTTTTTGTCAGTTTTTAGTAGTTTTGTTTTTATTTTTGTTTTAGATTTAGTAATTTCAATACTTCAACTTAAACAAAGATTTTATTTCAGTTAGTTGAAAGCAATAATATTTATATTGAATGTTATTTCAGATTTATTTAAAAAGTCAAGTCAAGTTTATTTGTATAGCGCTTTTCACAATACAGATTGTATCAAAGCAGCTTCACAGTATTAAATTAAAATAATACAACAAAGTTCGTTTCAAGAGGAATTTATTGATTGATAAAATTAAATTAAATATCCCCAACTGAGCAAGCCAAAGGCAACAAAGTGTTCATTTTAATTAAAATAACAACACTGTGACACATATATTAAAACACCAATGTTATGTCGCTTGACAGTCTGTAGTTACAAACTAATGAACTTTTGGTAACACTTTATTTTACAGTCCTTGTTATATGTTACATGTATTTACTGTAGTAATGGCAGTAAATTATGCATAATTACATGCAACCAACCCTAAACCAAACCCTAACCCTAATTAGATAGTAAGTACATGTAGTTGCTTAATATTCCTCAGTACTTAAATGTATAGTTACACTGTAACAATGACACCTTAAAATAAAGGGTTACACTTTATTTTAAGGTGTCATTGTTACAGTGTAATTATATATTTAAGTACTGAGTAATATTAATTAACAACATGTACTTACTATAGGGTTAGGGTAGGATTAGGATTTGGTTGAGGGTTAGTTGCATGTAATTATTACTGTTATTATATGGTAAGTACATGTAACACATGTAACAAGGACACTGTAAAATAAAGTGTTACCAAATAAAGTAACCAAACATTTGAACTAATAAACTTATTTAAATAATTAGAGTTCATACAGTGTTTTATATTGTTTTCTAATAACTAATAATATTTAAGCAATAATCCACTCAATGCTGCGCTTTATAGTGATTTTTTACACGGTTAAGGCATTCATTATCAGGTTTTACAATGAGGCAAATATTGCTCTTTCATATATTTGGAGATGTTTCATTCAAGTATCCACTTTGTCTTAGAAGTCGATTAGAAGAATTAAAAAATAGCCACAAATGAGTCAAAATTTGCCAAGTAGAAATAGCAGCCTTTGGTCTTGGGATGTTGAGATCTTTGATTGCAGTCTTGTACTGTATCTTGAGCAGAGTTTGAGACATTATTGAGATTTATGGATTTGTGGTAACCACGTTATTTGTGGTCATTTCTAAATCAAGTGATGATGCGAGCGTCATCTGATCTCTTCTGGATTGTTCTTCGCAGGGTTTAATGGAGACCTGAGCATTTTATATCGCTGAGATCTTGATGCATTGTTTCCATAGATCTCTTTTCCCACAGCTCCTCTATCCCACAATGCATTGTCCCGTTGTGTCGTTCCAGGTCTTCTGTCTTTTGATCTCACTGTAAGTCTATCTGGATGCTTTGAATTGATCAGTGGTCTTGCTGTGGGTCTATATTTACCACCTTGAGGAGGAGGAGTGTGTGTGTGTGTGTGCTGCTGGAGGTCATCCTCACCCGCAGAAACCGTGAGACTGAGAGGCCAGAGAAGAAGCTGAGAGCATTACAGAAGGTGAGACAGCAGGAAACAATAAGGAGAGTTTAGCAGAGCGCCGGTGGAAGAGGGTGAGACAGGTGAAGGTCGAGGAGGAGGAGAGACGGAGACGCGTCGTCCTGCTGATCATCTGAAGGGCCTGTAGAACGTGAGTGGATTTACAATGGAAAAAATCTGTTTGCAATTTTCTTGTGCTCTTCAAGAGACTCTGCTCTAGTGTGTGCTTGAAGATGCTTATTAGCTTTTAAATCAGAGGCTCTCAATTGGCGTCTGTTCTGAAAAACACTGCCAAATACTAAACTATTTTGCTGCAGATACGTTACTTTGAATAAAAGAGTCTGAAACGCTTCACGTTTGACTTTAAAGGCATTTTTCTTTTCTTTTCTGCAATGATGATATGTTGGGTTACCAATTGATGTCCAATGTCAAACCTGGATCCTGAAGCAAAACTAAGAACGGCTGATTTTAATGATAACCCCTGTTCAATGTCTTGGTAAAATGCTGATAAATGCCATTTTACTTAAATGTCTTGGTTTTCAGTCATGATATTTTATGCCAATAACACACTTGTTAGTGAATTTTGATAATGCAAGGATCAGTATTTCTATTGCTCATACTTAAAGTTGAAGTAGTACATCTCATCCCAAGTCGTCATATACTGACGCTTTGGACATTTCGTCTACATCGAACGCACATGGCACCCTTTAGCGTCAATATGAGACGCAGATAGATATGGGCCAGAAGGCGCCTCCTAGCGGCCTAACCCTAACCCTACCCCATAACCGAACAAAGCTCTGTGCGTGTCATATTGACGCTAAAGGGTGCCATGTGCGTTCGATGTAGACGAAATGTCAAAAGCGTCAGTATATGACGACTTGGGATGAGAATGCGTTGAAAATAACTATAACTAAAACTGAAATGTTATAAAAACTGTATAGACATATTTTAGAAAAAAACTAATAAAATTACAAAAACACTTAAAAATACTAAAACTTAACTAAATATTATCAAAATATTATATTATAGTAATAACACACAGGCCATTATTTATTTTGCATTGCGACATTATTTTCATGTAAATTAAGCTAATTTTACTCCCAAATTTGTATTATTGTGATGCAAAAAAATTTTTTTAAATTAAATATGAAATAATGTTCAACAATTATTCCAACAAACCCTTTATCTGTTGCCTTGAGTCAGTATAAGCAAAAGCAACCATCCGCACCACTCACATTTTGTTAATAAATTGTAGAAAACTATTAAACTAACATTTAGTCGAGCTTCTTTGCATTCCCGTTTCTCAAAACATCTGGTATTGTAAACCAAGCGCCTGGAAAGCAAAGATGAAAAATCCTGCCGTTTGGAGTTTATGGAGTTATTTCTCATAAGCCCGTTCATCCATCTCCTCCAGAGAGTTTTTCTCCATGATCAGTCTGTTTTCATTGGCCTAGATGCGATCTCTCTCTCTGGAGGGGCGACGGGTTGCTGTTCGGCTGATGACAGATCAATTTTAATATGCTGCAAAGTGACCTTTTGTACTCGGTCTTCAAACAAAGTCCTGACACGGACACTATAGGATCTGGTTTGAGAGGAAACGTCTGGGACAGGAGCCACTGTCATTCGGAGAGCCTTTGCCTCAGATTTAATCTGGTTAAACCTGAGGGGAAACGCATTTCTCCGTCTATGATGGAAACGCAGGTGGTTGTTGCAACTTTCGGGTAAATGAAGCCATCCTTCAAACGCGACCTGATTCTGTTAGGTTCGGCGAGGGGCGCGTGTGCCATCGGGGCTGATTTATGACTGCGGGACTCTCGTGGGCTGCATTGAGCCTCACAACTAATGAATTATTATACTCACAATTGCTCACAAAGGGACTTTCACCAGGATTCTTACACAATGGATGTCCCTCTTCTCCTTTCAGCTCTTACCTGATCTGGGGTCTCATTTATGGCTCGTTTCCACTGAGCAGTACAGTACGGTACGGTACAGTACGGTACGGTTCGGGTCTGTTAACCATGATCTGGCTAGCGTTTCCACTGCCAACAGTGCCCTTACTTGATAGGCGTGGTGTTTCGATCGACGTCATTTTCGCGCGAAGAAGAACATAGTAAACTACAATGGATGACATATACAGCAGATCTTGTTCTTGCTCCTCGACATGTTTGTCACAAGAAGACAAGCGCCGACATTAGGCTTTTCTCAATATTAAGTACGCAAAGTTTGTACTTGCCATGTGCGACTCCTACATGCAAATGGTTCAGCGCGTTCTTAAAAGCGTCACTCAGCTCGCGATCTGCTACTCTGGTTATCTCTGTATGTACATTTTAAGCAACAAAAACGAAATATGTTATAAAACACTACTCTGCCTCTTTTCGTTTTTATTTAAATAAATTAAACATTATAGGGACACAAATGTGGTTCATGCGCAACGCATATTGATTATTCACTGCACGTTATACGTTATTCTATTTATAACAAAACGAAATTTAAAACACAACCCTAACGTTACCTCTTTTCGTTTAAATAATAAAAAAAATTACACATATTACAGGCAATATATGCATTTGTACAAATGTTGCAATAAACATCAGTGATAATCTTGTAATAAGAAAATGACAAGAAACCATATTTCTTTTTGTAAAATTTCAGTTTTATCAATAATAGCCAATATAAAAGTTTAAGTAAAAGTTACAAGAAGCTATACAATAAGAAATAAAGCAAACAATTCAGTCAAATGTCCAAATGTTGCGCTCTAGTCTAACATTACAACAGTAAAGTTAAATACAAATAGCCTTTAATATGAAACTAAACTTAGCCCTCAGCCAAAACGATTGACAGGGAACGAATTATATATTCACGAGACCAAAGATCGCCCGTTAGGTCTGCACAAGACGAATTATATCTCATGTTTAACCACTACCGTCGGAGTCATCGGCGAACGTCAGAAGACCTAGCCGAGGAAAGGCTCATCCAGCCGGGAAACATGAGCGCCGAGCGCCCGCTGATCGCATGGATCTCACAACCGGGGAAAAACAAATCATCTTTATAAATAAACCACAGATTTGAGCTTTAAACAACTACATTCTCGCCTGAAAAACTCTTAAAATTACATTTCGTGACACAGTAACAGTAGTATTATATTAAACTGTATATTAAAAAATGGCGCTTCTTATGTTGTCATTCCCCTCGTAGGACGCGCAAGTGACGATTCTCTGTCAACCAATCAACGTCCTGCAGTGAGTCTAGCTCCACCTTTTAGTACCGTACCACTGTGCTAGGTACCCCAACGGAAGGGTACCCAAAAAGTGGTACGGTACGGTTCGGCTTTTTGGTACCATTCTCAACTTTTGGCAGTGGAAACGCAAATAAAAGGGTACCGACCCGACCCGTACCGTACCGTACCGCTCGGTGGAAACGCGCCATTATAAAACTGTGCGTAGGATCGGCGTACGCCAAAAAATATTTAGACTTATAAAACCGTGCGTACGCCAGAACCTGCGCAGAATTCACTTTATAAATCCCAGTGGGCGAAATGTGCGCACATGCGTCTCCACCCCGAAATAACCATATATGGAGCTTACAACGCCTAGTTTTACTATGCATATATCCTCATCTGCATATCATTTGCATATGCATATTCATCCACGTGATACCACATTTAACGGTACGAGACATTAGGAAAATATGAGATACGGATGTGCCGTCACATTACATTGATAAAAATAATTTAGGAGCCTATCCTTGCCTTGTTTTTGAATAAATAAATCAAATAGTGTAAAATACATTACAGATAAAGTTTTTCTCAATCTTTTTCACTGGCTATATAGTATTTTTAATTGATTTATATTTTAATGGAAACAGATAGACCTTGTTGTGCATTATTTGCACGAAAATATTTTCCCAGACAATCTGCTGTTATCATGATAAGCAATTCTCTCTGTAGTTAAAACATTAAAACATGCCACAGGAAAAGTGTTCAAGAGCATCGCATCCACTACAAATATTTATATTTATTGAATATCATTTTTTATCTAATTGAATTTGAATTTTTTTGTAACGCGCTCAGTGGCGCGAACATTTAAGAATGGATGGATGTTTGCTTCATGTGATAGGCTTGGTGAGTGAAATTATATTTGTATTGTCTTTCTGTACTATGTATAATTTTATTAAAATGTCTAAAAGTGACCAAAAATTAATTTAACTCCAGCTCACCATCGGTGTCGCCAAACTGCTCCGTCTCCAAAATGTTCGTACGCATGGGTCAGAGTTTGCGTGGAGGTGCGCAAATTTTCCCGTCAAGTTTGTTTTTACAAATCACAACTTATGCGTCGGAAGTGGCGTACGTCTCTTGGGCCTGGTTTGTGCGTACGCAACAGTTATAAATGAGGCACCTGGTGATTGGGTGAAACTCATGAAAACATGTCACATTTCATCCAGGAAATTCTATTTTGCATTTCAAAGATTGTTACATCACATTAATTTTGGTTTGGCTTTATAGATATTTTTAATATTATCTCATATATTAGGCTGCTGTCACTTTAAGACCTGACTCGTGGATCCATTATTCTGTTACACATGCGTTTTCTTTCTCAACAGTTTACGTTCACTTAAACACTGCGCCAAACTGTGTTTACGTAAATACTCGCTAAGACTTTATTTTGTGTGTATTTGACTATTTAAGTGCAGTAAGCAGCGAAAAATAAGTCAATTTAGTCCTGAGAGGCGGCTTTGTCCCGCACACTTGAGGTGTGAGCACAAAGTTTGCTAGATACAAAGTTACATATAGATAGTAGAATGTCTTGTGGACCATTGAAATAAAGTGTTACCTTTGTTTTTTTGTTTTTTTTTTAATTATTATTATACATATATTTATTATTACATATAAAACCATTTCTAAATATTTTTAAATACATTAATAACATAAATTCATTTTTTCATACATTTTACATGATTTTTTACATAATTTTTTTAAAGGTGCAGTGTGTGATTTTTAGCGGCATCTAGTGGTGGGGTTACGAATTTCAACCAACAGAAGTTGCGGTGGCCGACAGGAATATATGTCATCGTCTGAGGCAGCAGAATAGCCAGATCAGCAATGAGGTTTCTTTACAAAGATAAATTAAGAAATGTTGTTTACTTTATTATTCAGTAAAATTATATGTTATTGCCAATATTATTGTTACTTGTTCATCATTGTGTCAGTGTTTTATTCGCTGACTTTAGCTTGCTTGCTTAAGAACAACATAGTAACGAAACGCGTTTGTCCGTTTAGGGTCACTGTAGAAACATGTCGGCGCATTTCAATGTAAGGGGACCCGCGTTGTGTGTAGATATAAATGCCTCATTCTAAGGTAATAAAGACATAACGGTTCATTAAGTAAGGTCTTTATACACCACTGAAAACATAGTTATGTATTTGATATTGCATTTCTGTCAACAGATCCTCCTAAATATTACACAATGCACCTTTAATGTCAATATGGTTTTTATTAAGTTTATTTAGTTTTAGTTATTTTAGTGTTTCAGATTCAACTAAACATGAGAAATGTTTACTTGACTTGGTAATTGTTTATTTTATTTCAAGTAATGATAATGTTTGTTTTTTAATGGTTTTAGTTTTAGTTGTTACCAATAATAACCCTGAATGGCCTAAAAACAGGCTTCACTTCTATGCAAAATATTTTTAAATAAAAAAACTGGCCATGAGATTCACTCTTTTATTGTGTTGGCTAGCCCACATGTAGATTGAATAGTGACACTGTAATGTTTTGCATATTGCTGGTGTTCTGTAGAAGTATGATTTTAGTTTTTCAGTTTTTCTGGAGGGGGGTGTAAATGGGCCGTGACTTCCCGCGTACCATCACTGGGCCGTGTCTGGTGTTGTGGATATGACAGATCGCTATCTGTCGGTGTGCAACGGACTGGTGTGATTCTCTTTCTCTAAGTGCTTCTGTCCTTTTGACAGCTGTGTCGTTCTGCTCTGATGCAGGTGCTGCTGAGAGCTTCGCCATGGCAACCAAAATAGTAACACAGCGTTGCCAGGAAGAGCAGATGGACCAGATGTCTCACAGCATGGAGATGTCCTCCCAGATCAAGAAGAGAAAGTTCAAATCCAGGTAGAGCCACACTGACCCTCAAAGCACGCCGTGGACATTCCCCTGCGTCACGCCACTGGATGCCATGAACATTCACACGCTTCCCAACTTTAGGAAACAAGTGTAAATCACCAGCTGAATTAGCTGAATTAATTAGTGCATCTCATTGACACTCGCTCGGTTTGCTGTCCTTTCAGAGAGCAGCTGTGCAAACATATGAGGTCTTATCGGCTCCAGTTCAGCTCTTCTAATGGGACGGGTGTCTTAGAAGGAAGGATCAGCAAAACATGAATGTGTTTTCATAATTTACTCATATTTACTTTCTTCCATGAAACACAAAATATATATATTTTTAGAACAATGCATAATAATACATAAAAAGATAATATGCTGCATGTCTGAGCTGCTTTTTTACATAAGTGCACTCAAGAAAATATTTAGACCTAAATTTAAGATTTATGTATTGGAATTGCATATAACATTTCCATTCATTTGGATAACACAGTTTTAACATAAACTAATAACTTAACGTGATGCATATTTGTCAGTCATGCATGAATGAAACGGGTAAGTTTTATGCTGATTGGAAAATGTGATTGTTTAAAGAAAATCAAATAGATGCAAATAATAGTTAATAATAAACTATGCCATTATTTTTTTGGGGTGCAGAAAACATATCTGTCTCATTCATTCATACGACTGACAAATAATTAAATTTAAAGTTTATTAGTATAAAACTGTTTGATCTAAATGGATGGAAATTGTATATAAAATTCAAATACATAAATCTAAAATTTAGGTTTGAATATTTTTTGAGTGCAAGCTTTAAAAATTGACAAACAATTTACCCTAAAAGTAGTAAATGAGTAGTATGTGAATAAAAGCCTAAATTCAATCTGTTCATCATATAAATAGATTGAGTCTCTTCAGAAAATCTGGACTAAACCGTTCGATTCATATGGATTCATTTTTACGATCTCTTTATGAACTTTTTGAAGCGTCAGAGATAGTTGTCAATGGAGGGATCAAAAAGATCTTCATTTGTGTTCTGATGATGAACAAAAGCAACATAAGGACAACATGAGGGTGACTTAATTTTCATTCTTGGATGAACTAACCCTTTAATTAATAACAATGATTCATTACTGTGCCACTTGTTTGGGATCATGTGTGTGATGGTCTGTGGAGATTACATGACAATTACTGATGAGGAAGGCAGCTGTGTTTCACCCTGACATGTGCTGGAGTTATTCTGAGCTCACTGAGGCATCGCCGCCACTCCCAGGTGTACACTAGTGTTGTTGACAGACACATTAACAATAGACACACACACACACACACACACACACACACACACACACACACACACACACAAGTTCTTTCCCAAAACCTCCTGGGGTTAAACCCTGTTAAGGACATGTACCTATGCATCATGGTTGCATTTATTTGTACCTTGTACTATAATGTATTGTGTTAAAAAATGCATGTTAATACAGCTTTAGAGAACCTAATTTTCTTAATTATTTTTAGAGTCAAATATGACCTGGACTGATTATTTTATGAAATTCCCACCTTTTAAGGCATCTTATGTTCACTCCTGAAGATGCCTTGTTTTGGCCAAATTTATATTTATGCGTTTAAGTGACTTACAGCAGAGGCCAGGTTTTCTTCAAGGTTTCTTTTGTGGAGAATACAATGGCAAAATGCATTGCAAGTTTGCAACACACAGTGAAATCGTGTTTATTAGAGTATCTTAGCAACATGATACCATTAAAATCAAGTTAAGAGCGTATTTGGATGCGTCACAAAGGTCGTTAACTGACAAAAAGCTTTGTATACACTTCACACAATAGTATAATAATGTTTCCCAAAGTTTGCTTCAGTTACTTGAACTTCTCTTCTGGCTTATTTGACAGTCAAAGCGAACATCAACAGTGTTGGTATGCTATATCCATTGGTCCATTCACTGAAGCTTATATTACACAATTACTTTAAACAACTTCCTTCTTTTCTTTTGTTGGCCTGTCAGAGAGAACATACAGATCTGCAAACATACAGATGAACTTCTGCTTTTGTCATCGTATCGATCGCATGTGTTCCTCTGTAAGCGGGAGGGTCGTTTAACAATGCATCTCAATCTGAATCTGAGAGTCGCTGTTTAAATAGACACTGATCCACTTTCCATTGTGTCCCACTGGATTGACTGACTATTTCTGCCTTGAATCCTGTTGGATTTATCATTTTTACGAGATGAGCGTGTTGCAAATACCAGTGAGGATCTCCAGATTTTCTTTGAGCTCCAGCTGTCTGTATAGAAGCGTGTTAATTAAAGAATCATTGGCAAAGACCAATATGTTGTTGTAATTTATGAATATTGACTTTGTACTCATACTCTTGATGAAGTGTAGCAATAACATTTGAGAGAAAATCTACTACTCTGACATTTATCCAGAGAAATATTAAATAAGACACAAAATTTGCTAAACAGGTTTGCTTTATTTTGAGTGAATACACATCTCATAATGATATCGATGCCCTCCGGAAACAAGCACATCTCTTTAAAATATAGCATGTTCTGCTAGATCAGCAAAATATGATAAAAATGACAAATATATTGGCCACTAAAAATATGAATGCACTTTACAACTGAGGAAGAAAATAGGAAAATTAAAATAGCAACTAATAATTATTATTATTGTGCGAAAACATTAATGCATTACTTGTTGGTACAGTAGGTTTTAATTTTATTTATTTATTTGAATCATTTACCTTTTTTAGATTTTTTTGTATGCTTTTGAAAGGAGTCTCTTATGCTCACCAAGGCTGCCTTTATAAAAAATACAATAAAAACAGTAATATTGTCAAATATTATTACAATTCATAAATAAGTGTTTTCTATTGTAATAAATTAAATTGTTAACCCAAAAAAATGAGAAGTATGCCAAAGAGTTTTTTGAATGTTTATTATGCTCACCAAGGGTGCATTTCTTTAATGAAAAATACTGTAAAAACATTAAAATTGTGAAATATTATTACAGTTTAAAATAATTATTTTCTATTTAAACATATTTTAAAATGTAATTTATTCCTGAGATGCAGAGCAGTATTTTCAGCATCAGTCTTCAGTGTCACATGACCCTTCAGAAATCATAATTTGTTGCTCAAGAAACATTTATTATTACTTTCACTTTTGATCAATTTAATTGCTTCTTTGCATAAACATAAAAAAAAAAGACTGACCCCAAACTTTTGATAAGTAATGTAAAGTTTTATAGTACTATAAAACTGAGTAAATGTACAATGACAAACGCATGCATAAGATGTGAAACTGCTTCATTAAAGTCTAATTCTAAAGGACATGGACTGGCTCACACAAAACACCTGCTCGCTCCTGGCAAAGTGACGATCACCTTTAAACCGGTCTGAAGCAGCTCTCTGAGCCGATGCGCAGGTTACTCAACCTTCGCTTCAATGTAGATTTTATTTCATCTTATAATGAGAGTCCGCCTGTCTCTATCACCTGAGAAAGGAACATGCAGTGGAGAGTGAATCAGGCCGTTACGCAGGAGGACTGATCTGAACTGATAGAAAGACTCCTGTGGGCGCTGATCCACTAAACCCTCACAGACGGCTGTGGAGAGATACAAGCCTCTGAGAGCTCAACAGAAGACGAAGATGTTCGATATAGATGGAGAACAGCTGGCATTCACACCTGTGTGGATTTACATTTGGATATAGAAAGTGAAAATAGAGTAATATTAATGACATTGGATAATGGTGTTGAATTTGCCAGAGTTCCCATCAACTTTTTTTTGTCTTTTCCATGTCTTCCTTAAAGCTACACTGTGTAGGATTTGAAATTGTATATGACTACCAACTGAATATTACTTTCTAGCCCCTCCCACTCCGAGGGTGTTTTAACTCCTACGGTGGCGTATTATTTCAAATCTGCCGGCAGTCGCGAGTAATCTCCCGCTCGCATTCGTCACGGTGCCACTGAGTGTAAAAACGCGAAAGGCGAAGCTTGAATTTCCAGGTATGTCCCTCTTAGGCTAATGTATTTTCAAGATTGATGCGCAACATGGCTGCCGCCATTAGAGCGACTCGCTCTTATGTTTTCTAAATGGCAGATTCTACGCTTACGAGAATACTTGATTAGTTGGTAGAAGTAATTACACATTAATGAGCACATATCATTTTGAAAGAACAAAGTCTTTTTTGCTAAGAATCAACTTAAAAAATTACACAGTGTAACTTTAAAGCAGAATAAGCATGAACCAAACCAACCCACTGTGAGGAGAATAACAACATTACAAACTTTGAATTGAAACAAAAATGTGTTAAAAAATCTGACAAAAACACAAGACTGTGAACTTATCAGCTTTAATGAGAGGAAGAACACCACAATTCAATGACACATTGCACATAGAGTTGAAAGCAATGGAGAAATATAAAACTTCATTTAAAGTTGTTGATTATATCTCCAGAAACAATATGTATTTTAGGTTTATTGTGTCCACACGGAGATCTGACCTCATCGAGTCCATCTGGGATCGCATGAAGAAACAGAAAAAAACTGACAACCTGAGGCTTATTCTTTTCACTTTTGGTGTGAAAGTTCTTTTACATTTACCAAAAATAGAACTTTTATTTGTTGTTGTTATTTAAACAAACACGCAAGCCCAGAAAAGAAAAGAAAAAGTAACACAAAAGTAATATAACACATTACTTTTCATATAAAGTAAATAAGTAGCACTTTTTTAGGGAGTAACACAATATTAATGGATTACTTTAAAAAGTAACGTTTCTCAACACACGTAAATGAGTATAATAGTGCAGAAAAGTCTTTGTAATGTTGTAAATTTTGTCAGGAGCAGATGCAGAGCTTTCCATGCGACAGACAGAATGACAGAAGCACATCAGTGCAAACAGCTTTCTGTCAGAAAGTCTTCCACTCCATCTGTCTCTTTCTTCTCTTCTCCACCTCATGGTCTCAGTGATGCAGCTTCTGCCAGCTTTAGCTCAATATTAAGAGTATGTCACATATAATGTACACGTTTGTGCATGCAAATGTATTGTGAATGTTCAATATTTCACCCACCCATGATGCAATTGTTTTTTTTATCTTTGCGTTGTGTTTGAACAGTGATGAAAAAGCCTCCTTCAGTGAATTCTATCCCATCATTCCTGGCGACGTCATGTCTGTCAAGGAGATCCTGACCGAGCCCAAGTTCCCGCGCCACAGGACATGGTACAGTGAGAGCTGAAACACACACACACACACACACACACCATGGATATTCAGGTTTAATGGGGACATATAGGCATAATGCTTTTTATACTGTAAAAAAAACTGTATTTTCTATCCCCTACACCACAGAAAACTTTATTTATGTATCATTTGAGTATGATAAATTGAGTTTTCCTCATTTTTTTTCCCATAACGTAGGGTATACGGAACCACACACACACACACACACACACACACACACACACACACACACACTGCATGGCTTTTCATAGCAAGTGAAGATGTCTTTAGGTCACCTTTCGGTAACATGCTGACATGATGACATTATCATTGTGGAGCTTTGCTTTGTTAAAGCTTGGTGAGGGCCACAGCTGTCCTGCTGAAAATGTGAAAGGTTTAAAAATAATATGATGGAGTCACAGAGGCTGGCAGGACATGGCAGGTCAAGGCAGGATTTACATGTCAAACCGTTTTATCCGCGGTGCTCGCGTCAGATTCTCTCAAACTTTCAGAAGGAGATTTACATACAAAATAAACACTGAAACATAAACACAGTTTGGGGTTTCGTTCCATGAAAAATAGGACACATGCAAATACACTTTGGGAATAGGGGAAACTTTTCACAAGTTCAGTCTTTAGGGAAAACACGATCGGCTCCTAAAACTATTGGCTCTAAATGCCTACGGCTGGGTATTATATTTCAAAAACGTCCAAAAAGAAAGAAGCTGATGTACTGGAATATATGAATACATCTCAAAAACCTGTTTTGGTCAAAATCAAAAGACATATTTTGGAATGACATTAAGATATTTTACATATTTACATTATTAAGCACATTTACCCCCAAACTTCTTGTTTCTGCAATGCTCAAAAAACATGTTGATTTAAATGTAACTCAAAAGCAAAATGTCTAAAATCTATCCATCCATCCATCCATCCATCCATACATCTACAGTGTCTATCTATCTACAGTATATCTATCTATCTACAGCAGGGGTTTTCAACTGGTTCTGTCCCACTATTGTGTGTGTCTGTGTGTGGATTCCTTTGTCAGATAGCACAGTCAGACGTCGAATTGAGGAAATGGCATAAAAAAAAAACTAAAAAAAAGAGTTTGTCATGTCATTTTGCTGTGTACTGAACCTATTCACGGCTCCATCAACATTTCATGCCAAATCGCTATATTTCCTTGTTTAAAATGTATTGCAAGATGCCGTTTCTTTCCAAATCGCGATAAGCGCCAAACCTATTTTTAGCCTAAACGCGATACATCCTCTCGACTAATCAGAATTCTCTCTCTCTCTCTCGCTCTCTCACTCTCAAATCACTCGCGCGTATCACACCAGACGCTCAATTTTCCTCATTTGCACGACCGCGCTGCGCTAAACGCCTCATTCGCGCTGCAGGACCTCCAGATGCGCGTAAACGCGTCTTTACATTGACTTGACATGAAAATCACTTGCGCCAGACGCTATATTCGCGTTTGGTGTGAACGCTACTCACTCACTCACTTTGTTTTATTTGTTTTATGTAAAGCGGACAATGGTTCTACTTTTTATGGGTTCGACACTTTACTGAATGCCAATGTATTTATTAATGACTGACTTGCCTTTTTTTTAAGACAATTTTTTTTTTTTTTTTATGGAAAAAAAGTTATTTTAATAGTGAAATTACGTAGGCTGGAATGCATGTCACGGACCACATGCAATGCCGCCGCGGACCACCAGGGGGCCGCGGACCACCGGTTGAAAACCCCTGATCTACAGTATCTTTCTGTCTGTCTGTCTATCTGTCTGTCTGTCTATCTATCTATCCATCTATCTATCTTCAGTATCTATCCATCTATCTATCTATCTCTCTATCTACAGCGTCTATCCATCTCTCTATCTACAGTGTCTATCCATCTATCTATCTATCTCTCTATCTACAGCGTCTATCTTTCTATCTACAGTGTATATTTATCTATCTATCTATCTATCTATCTATCTATGTATCTATCTACAGTGTATATCTATCTATCTATCTACAGTGTGTATTTATCTATCTATGTATCTACAGTGTCTATCTATCTATCTATCTATCCATCTATCTACAGTGTCTATCTATCTATCTATCTATCTATTTACAGTGTCTATCTATCTATCTATCTATCTATCTATCTATCTATCTATCTATCTATCTATCTATCTACAGTGTCTATCTGTCTGTCTGTCTGTCTGTCTGTCTGTCTGTCTGTCTGTCTGTCTGTACTGGTCATGTTCTTGCCAGGTTTTGTGTTAAAGGAATTAAAGCACCTCTCTGATTTTTTCTTCGCCACTTCTGTTTTTCTCGTCCTTTCTGCGCTGTCGCTTCCCCCTGCTTAGCATGATGGGAAAGGCACATCCCCTACATTCACCTCTCACACTTAACAGGTTTACCTGCAATTCACAGCGCGCCGGCAGCCGCTTTAGTTTTCAGGCTGGTAATCCTGTTCAGACGGAGACATTAACACGGTCATGCCTCTTCCACCGGAGGGTTACGGCTCCAGGAACAGCCTGGGAAAAAAGGTTTGAGTTATAGGATAAAAAGGTCACTTCAGTAAATCAAGCTTCAAATGCAGGATGGATGATTCGAGGATGAGTGATAAAGCCCGTCAGCACAGGGTTCGAATGAAGGTCAGGCAGGAGAGTCACTGTAGTTTTGTGTTTTAAGAGAAGGTGAGATGAGAGAGAAGAAGAGCAAGATCGGGATCAAGTGGATAGATGTGTTCATCTCATAATCTCTGCTGAATCTGTTGCTCATATGAAGTAGTGTCACGCTCTGTCTGTCTATGGCTTTTTCTCTCTGCTGTATCTCACATTCACACACACACGGCAGCTGAATACGGTTGTCAGTCCTCGTCTGAGTGTGTAATCCTGTTCCCGGTGTTTGGCAGACGACACCAGACAGGTTCAGCTGTTGGCCTCTGTTTTTATTATTTACAGCACGAGACACCGCAACATTGCAATCTTTTCTGATATGTAAACGCTCTCTGGATGAGACTGAAAGTCAGCACTGAGATGAAGGAAGACCATGGATCTAATCAAAGTGAATCCTTTATCACCTCATCAGAAGGATGAAAGTCACAATCTTCACGTCAGGTCACGGCTCTGGGACCAGTGCGTCTGATGTTGCTCCAGTACAGACGGAAAACTAGTCTGGAAAAGCGGCTAGTCTGACTTAAATGAACAGATGGTATCAACACATCCGGTGATTGAACTATAAGCTTGAGAAATCTTGTAAATAAACAATACAACAACAAAAATAATAACATAAATTAATATATATATATATTAATTTATTATTTATTTTTATATTAATATAAAGATGAATAACTTTCAGACAATGTAATTATTTTCTCTTGTTTTCTCTTTTTTTAATTAATATTTATTCATTTATTATTGTATTACATTGATGTCTTATAATATTATTTTCAGACAATTATTTTCTCTTTTTTAACTTATTTTTGTTGTGATCTCAACATAACAAAAATTACAACAAATCAAAACTGGAAAAATTCATGCATAATCTCTAAATTACCAACATTTACAGTATTAACTATCATCCTAAAGTTGTACTTTTTCTTCAATTTCTAGCTTTAATTCTTTTTTTGTTTTGTTTTTCAGTTTTAGTCATTTTAGTACTATTTTTATTTCAGTTATTTTCAGTTATTTTGCCAAGGCAAAATTTCTCATTTTTATTTTAAAATTTTAAGTTTAAGTTTTTTATCTGATTCTTATATTTGATTTAAGCTTTATTTTAATTACTTAAAATTATTTCTAATGTAGTTTTAGTTTTGGTTAACAATAACAACACTGATATACAGTGGGGTTCAGAAGTCAGGGACCTCAACTGAAAATGCTTCTATTTAGCATTTTCTTCATAATTTAATACCTTTTTTTTTAAAATCAAAATAACAGTTTATGTGCATCTCTCCTGCTTTAATGCCAGCAGTAACTGAACAAAACCTGATGATCATTTTCTCCTGGATCCAAAAGCATCTTGAGCTTTAATGGAAGCAGGAACATGATGACCATAGTCACATGATCAATGACACTCTTTCACTTACATTAGATTGGTCACAAAATAATGCACTGAATATTTGTGTTGAAAATCCCAAAAGCTTCAGTTTATTTCCAGGTTTAATTAGAATTACATAAGGATCTGCTGAATAGAAAAGAGCAAAAATGAGAGGGAACGTTGTCTGGGACTCTTTCTTGAGTTTCCTCTCTCCATCTAAATCTGGATTAATCCTTTTCACATTCATGTGTAAATAAGTTGGACCATTATGTCGTTTTTCACGTCAGAAACGTCCCTCTTTCTTTCAGGCTTAGTCTCTTAGACTCTCTCTACATGAGTGCATTCATTTGAGTCAGTCATCAGTCTGGCGGCGCTGCACTAAACCCATCCAAAGCAAAACAGCAAAGTGTCAAAGCGGAGAATGGCAACTTCTAATTGCACTGAGACATTTTAAATCACCTGATATCGACCCTGAGGATAACTGGCATTTTTGTTTGTCTCGTCTGCCATCTGGATTCATGGCACGAGGCTCGGCCAGTGTTTCTGCTGACCTCCTCTAAAGCGCTGACATGACAGCCAGTTAAATGTCATGAGCATCGTGCACCTCTTCAAATGAATTCTGACTTCAGGGAAAGTTCACGCCGTTCAAATCATCCTTAGTTGCTTTGAAACCTTTCATAAAAAGTTTTAATAGTGCTTTTGACAAAACGGGTTTAAAATTATGTTCACTCCAGGGTTATTATAGTTAACTAAAACCATTAAATAAATTTCCGTTACTTGAAATAAATAAACATGAAATGAAATAAAATCAAATAAAAACCTTAAAGGGACTATGTAAGAATTTTCATGTATTGATCGCCTTTTTGTATTTTGCAATGTGTTAACAGCTAACAGCGAAGCGAGTAACTCTCGCCAAAATGCAACCTAGGGTCTTTTTGTGAATCTACTCGAGGCAAACTTTCGTTTTAAAAGCATAATTAGAATAGAAACGCCACTTTTAAGTTTGACCGTATTTTCGTTTTAGGTTAAATGCCGAGTGAATGGGAATGAATGGGGCACTTCTATTATAGCATCAAAAATTACTATTTTTAAAACACTAAGAAGGCTCGACACAACATGAAACTTTGCTGGAAGTATCACCAGAGGCTCTACACATGAACTCCAGGATTGAGAACAGTGTTTGTGTACACAGAGTTTACTAAAAAGAAAGGTTTTGAACAACTCACTGTAGCTGTGTGTCCGCCGGCATTTTGACAGTCAAAAATAGTCGATCTCCGAATGCGACGTAACAGGGAGGAGAGTACAGATGGAAAGCTCCTAAAGCTTAGTTCAATATAAATTCACGGATAATTTGTTTTCTCGTTAGTGAAAATCAATATTGACCTTGTATTTGAAAAAGGATCCTCATATAAGAAGCAATACTAAAATTTAGAGTCAGTTCATTCACTTTCGGAGATCGACTATTTTTGACTGTCATAATGCCGGCGGACACAGAGACAGTGAGTAGTTCAAAACCTTTCTTTTTAGTAAACTCTGTGTACACAAACACTGTTCTCAATGCTGGAGTTCATGTGTAGAGCCTCTGGAGATACTTTGAGCACAGTTTCATGTTGTGTCGAGCCTTCTTAGTGTTTTAAAAATAGTGATTTTTGATGCTATCATAAAAGTGCCCCATTCACAAGGCATTTTAACCTAAAACGAAAATACGGTCAAACTTAAAAGTGGCGTTTCCATTCTAATTATGCTTTTAAATGAAAGTTTGCCTCGGGTAGATTCACAAAAAGAGCCTAGGTTGCATTTTGCCGAGAGTTACGCTTTAAAGAACGAGACCTTCCCTGATTTCCTAGGTTGTCTATGAAGTGTAGATTGATTTTTATGTGATTATCCTAAGGCTGTGACATTAACGAGTGCTCTCGTTCTCTCCTCTCTTCTGTTCTATGACACATGAAACGAATGCTTATACAATATTCAGGATGATGCCAAAAGAGCCATTCTGTACTGTAATGTCAATGTGCCTTGCAATTAATTCAAACTATAGTCTCACATAGCCATATCTATCTATAGTCTATATCTCTACACTTTATAATCCAACTATCATAAGAGTGTAATTTTAATGACCTCATCTGTCGACATGACACGACATCACTGCGATCAGATGCTTTCTGAACGGCTGTTTTCTCACCGCTGTCATTTGTGTTGTTCATTTTGTTATTGAGAGAAAAGCGTAAATTTACATATTCATCTAAACGTCGCTGTTAGCAGCGTGGACGGCGTCGGGATGTTCATTAACAGTATATTGCTCTGCTGCAAAGGTGTTTTCAACCGTGAGTATATCAGGGCCTTGAATCACGTTCAGTCTCTTGTACGTTACGTGAGCACGAGCAGTGAGACGCTGGCTGCAGTTCACATTATGGCCACCGGTGTCGCTACTAACAAGGGTTTCTGAATTCTACACATAGACCATTTAAAGGGGTGGTTGATTATGATTTCACTTTTCTAACTTTAGTTAGTGTGTAATGTTGCTGTTTGAGTTACAACGCTCAAAGTTCAAAGCAAAGGGAGATATTTGCTTTTAAAGAAATTCCTTTTTAAGGACTACAATAAACGGCTGGTAGAGACTACACAACATTCCTCCCGGGTTAGTGACATCACCAACCCTAGAATTTACATAAACCCCGCCCCCAGAACACGATTTATAGATTATCAAGACAGAATATGCTAATCAATGACTAGAAGATAACTCCACATAAACTACATAAATTCATCAACTAACCATTCAGAAACGTCCTGTTGCTTCTACATGTTGTCACTTCTTCTTGAGTCTCTCCATCATTGTCTGACTCCGGTTTGAACATAAAAGGCTGAAAGTTTTTGACATTTTCAGTGCATGTGTGTGTGAGGTAAAAGGACTCAAGCTCTTGAAGCTCCGCCCCCTGTGCCGGGAGCAGCAGCTCATTTGCATTTAAAGGGACAGACACAAAACGGTGCGTTTTTGCTCACCCTCAAAAAGTGACAATTTTAACATGCTATATAAAAATATCTGTGGGATATTTTGAGCTAAAACTTCACACACACACTCTGAGGACATCAAAGACTTATTTTACATCTTGTGAAAAGGGCATTATACCACCCCTTTAAACTTAAATGTTTATTTCAGCTAGTGGGCAAAGCAACATTTCTCATTTTTATTTAGTTTAACATTGTTTTCCCTAAAATAACTAAAAATAAAACTGAAATAATTTTTTTTATAAATATATAGAGAGAAAATAGAAAAAAAATTACAATTCTAAATATAAAAAAAAAAAAAAAACAGTATCTCAATGATGTTAAAATAACTAGTTCACTCCACTCATATCAGTGGGTTCATAAGCATCTTGCAAACAAGAAAATGTCTGACCTTTGACCTCAGGGAGGCCCTGAGAGAGACCATGTCCAGCGACGAGCAGCGTGAGAGAGACCAGTGGACTCTGTTCGGCAACGAGGCTGAGAAACTGGAGATCGGGGTGATCAGAAACCAGCATGTTGTCCGTGAGCGTGTGGATCGATTCGCGCTGCGCCGGGAGGTGAGTGATACACACACCGAAGAGAAGAGCTCTGCGCCTCGAACACACACCTGCATTCTTCCACTGCTTAGTTTTAAAGAAAAAGTTTATCCCATTTTTATCCCATTTATTATTTTTGTCTTGTTTCCAGTCCAAACATCAAAAGAATTCTTAAATCAAGATGCATTTACTAAAGTGGTAAAATGCCATAAGATATTATGTCTTGTTTTCTGGGGAAATAAATTTAAAATTAAGTGAGTTTTTGCTTAAAACAAGCAAGATTATCTGTCCATGGGGTAAGACATTTATTTTTTTGTTTCTGTTTGAATTAAGATTATTCTTCTTACCCCATGGACAGATAATGTTGCTTGTTTTAAGCAAAAACTCACTTAATTTTGATTAATTCCAAGGCATAATATCTTATCTAATTTTACTTATCTAGTAAATGCATCTTGATTTAAGAATTTTTAGATATTTGGACTGGACACCAGACAAAAATACTAAGTAAGAAAAGCATTTTTTGCAGTGTGAGAAACAGAAATGTAACCGGGTTATTATAGTTAACTTTTTTATGGTTTAAATAAAAAGTAAAAAAAGAAAAGAAAAAAATATTAAAAAAAAGATTTATTTTTATTTCCAAGGCAAAATGTAGCTTGATGTACTAGAATAACAAAAAAACTGAAAATAGAAAGCTTTGTGTGAGAAAATGTAAATGTCTGAAATAAAAGTTAATAAAAATCTATATTTAAAAAAAAAATAAAGCTACTAAAAAAATGACAAAAACACAGCAAAGGAATTAAAACTTTAACAAAAATGTACATTTTTAGAAAACTAAAACTAAAAACTAATTCAAAATATTGATCAAAACTGTAATAGTATTTCAGTGATACTAAAATAATGTTGTTTTAAATGTAAGTGTAAACATGTAATTCATTTGTCATGCTTTGGAACGACATCAGAGTGAGAGAGTGAATTGCTGAGAGCTGTTTGTTATTCTTCATTCCTCATTTTTACACACAGGCCGAGAGAAAAGCTTCAGTGCACATGAAGTTTATTGATGATTTGAGCATGAAGGCTCCTGACTTCCCCGTCCCGCTGAGATCGCACACGGTGTGGGCCGGCATGGATGTCAAATTCTCCTGTACGGTTCAGGGCTGCCCGATTCCCAGCATCACATGGTGAGAGTCTCAACCAGCCTGTGTCTGGAAAACAAAAGAGCCTAAATCTCCACAGATCTCAGAGTGTGACTCTTGTCCACAGGTATAAGGATGACGTTCCTCTCCGAGGATCCCTGCCCTGGAACTACAAGCTGATGCAGAAGTGCGGCCTCAACGTGTTAGAGATCAGAAGGTGAACTTCAAAACCTGAATATTACATTTACTTCAATCAATGTTTTTTTTGTATCATTATTATTCTACACTTTATAATATGGTCTCATTTGTTTATCTAATGCATTAACTAAAGTGAACTAACAATGATCAATATGTTTACTGCATTTATTAACCTTTCTTAATGTTAGTTATTAAAAATGTTCATGTTTATGTTCACATGCATTAACTAATGTTTACAGCCAGAAAATGTTTACAGAACTTTTGATCTTAAATGTATTAGTAAATGCTGAGAATAACATTTACAAAGATTAATACATGCTGAAGAAGTATTGTTAATTGTTTGTTAACTAATGAAACCTTATAGTAAAGTGTTAGTTTTTATTGATATTATATAAAAAAAAATTATATATATTTTCCATTTTTATTTAGTTGAAAGTTTAGTAATTTTGTTGTGTTTTTGTCATTTTAGTTTTTTTTTGTGTGCTTTCAAAACAATTAATCGCAATTAATCACATCTACATAAAAGTTTATATATACACACACACACACACACACACATATATTATATTTGCAAACTTTTATGTTAGATGCGACAGCACTAGTTTTTTTATGTCTATATAGTTTTTTTTGTAATTTTTATTTCAGTCATATAATTTACTTTAAGTTAAACTAAACGAAAACTAAAAAACTGAAATAAAAAATGCATATGCTTTTCAGTCCATACATTATTTTCGGATTTTGATTTGTTACAACTTTTGTTATGTTGAAATTACAACAAAAATGTGATTAAAATAAGAGAGAGAGAAAACAGTTATATTATCTGAAAGATACACATCTTTATATTATTATAAGATATTTATGTTTAGTTGTGCTTTAGTCGTGCCCATTTAGTTTTCTTTCTTCTCAGATGTTCTGCCGAAGATGCCGGAGAATACAAGGTCATAGCGAAAAGTTCCCTGGGAGAAGTGATGTCCTGCGCCAGACTGCTAGTGAACTGTGAGTTGATGTTCATCAGGTTATTAAGGTGTTGCTTGACTTGTTTAAGGTCTACAAAGCTGCCATTTAATTGATTAGTGCTAAAAAGCAATTTTCCCAAACTAATTGAAACTATTACCATTGCTAGCAGACAATACATATCAATTAGTGCAGTCATTAGTGTTATATCAGGTGCACAATGATCTCTGGTCATTCTCCAGAGCTGTCTAAAAGCTGTTGAAATCTTATTGGCTGCATTAATGAAATGTTTGTGTAGCAACGCTAAATATTTCTGTACCCTTTATTCTTCCATTTGCAGCACACGAAGGAGCAGAAGCAAAACTGAAGCGCTTGTGGACTCCCAGTAAGTGCCTTTGCTCTTCATAATGCATAAAATGAGAGGCCTTTTGGAGTCCTTTAACTGGTGATGCTGTCAGGTTGGGTACTTTGAAGAAAGTCACACAGGTGTAAAACCACCAACATGTGAATAAAACATGATGACTGATATGCAGGAACTGGTGATTACAGTTTATAGTTTATGTGTTTCAATGTGGTAGAAGAATGAGAGAGCGTATGAAAGATAAATAAGGAATAGTTCATCCTAAAAAGCTCCATGAATATTCGCTAAAAAAACATTTCCAGTTGATTGACAGATAGAAATCTATTTTTCAACGTTAAGTTTTGTGTATTCATGTACACTGCTGTTTATTAAATTGATCAAACGGGACAGTAAAGACATTTATAATATTACAACGATTTCTTTTTCAACAAATATATGAAGCAGCACAAGTATCAATATTGATAATAATAATTTCCTGAGCAGCATGTGACACTGAAGACTGGAGTAATGATGCTGAAAATTCAGCTTTGATCACAGGATATAAATTACATTTTAAAACATATTCAATTATTTTAAAGTGTAATAATATTTCTCAATATTACTGTATTTTTGATTAAATAAATGCAGCCTTGGTGAGACAAAATCATTAAAAAATGATAAGATGCATGCTTGAGAATTTTATATATTGACATATATATTGTATATTGATATATTGAACCTAGCAACCCCAGCATTGTGGCGTTGAGTTTTGCATGCAGACACACTTTGGGCAGCAAAAACGACTCGATTGCTCCAGTCCATCCAATATAGCAACAGCATTTTCAAACAAATCTGAATGCCCATTACAGCCCTTCTGCTGATATGAGAGAACATCACTATTCATTTGCAAGCGTCTGGAATTGTGTTGTCGAATTACAGCGGCACACATCACTTCCAATTCCATCTCGCTTCAATTCCTAGCTAAACAAATAGCGTGTCTTCTCAAACGTTGTCACATCGGCCCTCTGTGACGTCCCCTGCGCTGGGCTGTGGCATTTGTCTCATTACACTAATATTTGTCCTCGTCCTTGGGATGGTTTTCGGTGCTATTTGCCAGGAATGGAAACTCGAAGGAAAATGAATTTTTTTTTCCCCAATAACACTTCTGTGGTTTCTCCCGCTTGTACAACATATGCCTTAATTGAGTCCCTTCTTGCATTCATTTTCACCGCCTGCTGAAGGCAAGAAGAACACGAACAAAAGCTACTTACTGCCTGTCACTTCTCAAATGTAATTAAAAGTGAGTGGATTGAAACATTAACGACTTGATTCCTGTAGAAACTGCTCAAGCAAGACTTTTTTTCCCTTCTGAGTGAAGGTGAAGTGAACAGTGTGGACAAAATCTAATTTCACTGTGTAAGCAGCTTTATATCAGAGAAATGGAATGGTGATTTTTATTGGAAATACCAACGCTATCTCACGACCAGTTCGTACGAGTGAGTACGAGGTGGCTAATCCGTATGATTTGTCTAAACCCCAGTGATGGGTAGGTTTAGGGGCGAGGTCAGGGGTAGGTCATTCGTAAGAATTCATACGAATTGGGTAACTCGTATGTACAATTTAGCAAACAAGTGAGGTCGTATGAATTCATATGCATTAGCCACCTCGTAAAATACGTACGAATTGCTGTGAGATCGGGTTGGAAATTCAAGGAAAAGGATTCAACGATGTATACTGGTAATGCACAATACTAAATTTAGCCTGGAAATCCAGACCTAAATCTGAAAGATTAATGGTCTGGCGTCGACTAATGAAAATCGGCCAGCTCGAGGGGCGGCACCAAGCATGCATTTGAAAATCTCACTGCACGCAACTGGATAACACTACGACCAATCACAACAATGAACCCCATACGCTTAGCTACCAGCGGAGCTAACTGGTAGTTTAGACTCTTACCGTATCCAGTCGGCAAAACAGCAAAAACGCCCTTCTTGCAAAAGAAGGATTCGAGCGGCGTCTTCTGTTCCTGTTTTAGATAAAAAGCCAAGTCTAACTCGTTCATTGTAGCGGCCAAAGCCGTTTCAAACAACTGGTGTTCATCCATAGCCATCTTGCAATGTTTACTAATGACTTCGACGTCACAGCGCTGTCGTCATCTCGCCTCTGGCCCGCCTATATCAGATAACCCGATGTGATTGGTGCAGCTCAGATCGAGAGGCATATTTAATGAGCATCATTACTCGACACCAGAGTAACTCGCTGAGCAAATTCAACTTGTGCTCTCGCGAGAACTCTGGATTACCAGGGTACCGATAGCTGATTATTCAGGATGATATCTGCCGATACCGATACTAATACCGATAGTTTGATTTTCTAATGTTGTAAATAGTGTTGTCAAAAGTAGTGACTTCGGTACCAAGTCGGTACTGAAAGCTGTCGCTGTTGAGCGGATTCTTAAACATCTCTGGTTGGCCATTGCGTTCACACGCTCAACATACTTCCTCTTTTCCTTTTTTTTCTCGTCCTATAGTCCCAGTCCCAGTTCCAGAGCCGGATGCTCAGCTGGACTCAACCTTTCCTCCAACATTTGTGAAAGAGGGTGAAAGCTTGCTTCTGCAGTGCAGCTTCACCTCAGCTTTACTGCCGTTCCAACAAGACGTGACCTGGTACAGAGACGGTGAGACGCTTTACTTCATATTCCATATCTAATGCACAGACGTTCAGGCATTTTAACCTGTTATCCAATGAACAATGTACTTTAGCAGATGCTTTTGTTCAAAGTGATTCCTGTGTGATCAGGGGTGGTCGTGCGTGAGTCGAGTCGTGTGGAGCTGCAGACGGGCCTGCGATCTGCCAGTCTCAGCCTGAAGCGTGTGCACAAGGAACACGAGGGCCTGTACACCGTCCGCCTGCGCACCTGGGACGGGTCCGTCGAGCACAGCGCCTTCGTCTATGTCAAAGGTCAGATCCTGCAAATCATTAGAATGGTGGGTTACACTTTATTTTAAGGTGTCATTGTTACAGTGTAATTATATATTTAAGCACTGAGTAATAATAAGCAACTACATATACTTACTATTGGGTTAGGGTAGGATTAGGATTTGGTTGAGGGTTAGTTGAATGTAATTATGCATAATTTACTGTTATTTGTATGGTAAGTACATGTAACATATGTAACAAGGACACTGTAAAATAAAGTGTTACCGAATGTTGATTTAAAAGTAAAAAGCTGGTAAAAACGGTATCCGTCACCTTAAAGCATATTGCGATTTTTATTTCATAGTTAGTGTTACAAACTAGTATTTACAATCAAAAATCACTTTCACATGCATGACAAAATCAGTTTTGTTTGTCTTTTGCTCTCAGGCGGAGCGAGAAAGAGCTCGACTTAGAGCTAAGTTCGCGATCTCGAATCAAACATCCACGCGATCTTATTCCTAAAATTCCTTTAAAGTAACTTGACGCTTCAAATAACGATTGTATTGTTACATCGTTACACCAGTAGCTGGCGGCAAGTGACCATTAAAAATGTCAATTTGTCATTAAATCATTTATTCAAGAGAATCGTTAAAAAATGCTGATTTATCCAGTAATGAAACAAGTGAAGTCTTTATGAGTGAGTCAATGAATCATTAATTCAAGAGAATCGTTCAAAACGCTGATTCATCCAGTAATGAAACAAGTGAAGTCTTTATGAGTGTGTCAATGAATCATTAATTCAAGAGAATCGTTCAAAAACGCTGATTCATCCAGTAATGAAACAAGTGAAGTCTTTATGAGTGAGTCATTAAATCATTCATTCAAGAGAATCGTTAAAAAACGCTGATTCATCCAGTAATGAAACAAGTGAAGTCTTTATGAGTGAGTCATTAAATCATTAATTCAAGAGAATCGTTCAAAAACGCTGATTCATCCAGTAATGAAACAAGTGAAGTCTTTATGAGTGAGTCATTAAATCATTCATTCAAGAGAATCGTTCAAAAACGCTGATTCATCCAGTAATGAAACAAGTGAAGTCTTTATGAGTGAGTCATTAAATCATTCATTCAAGAGAATCGTTCAAAAACGCTGATTCATCCAGTAATGAAACAAGTGAAGTCTTTATGAGTGAGTCAATGAATCATTCATTCAAAAAAATCTTTCAAAAACACTGATTTATCCAGTAATGAAACAAGTGAATGCTTTATGAGTGAGTCATTAAATCATTCATTCAAGAGAATCGTTCAAAAACGCTGATTCATCCAGTAATGAAACAAGTGAAGTCTTTATGAGTGAGTCATTAAATCATTCATTCAAGAGAATCGTTCAAAAACGCTGATTCATCCAGTAATGAAACAAGTGAAGACTTAATGAGTGAGTCAATTAATCATTCATTCAAAAAAATCGTTCAAAAACACTGATTTATCCAGTAATGAAACAAGTGAATGCTTTATGAGTGAGTCATTAAATCATTCATTCAAGAGAATCGTTCAAAAACGCTGATTCATCCAGTAATGAAACAAGTGAAGTCTTTATGAGTGAGTCATTAAATCATTAATTCAAGAGAATCGTTCAAAAACGCTGATTCATCCAGTAATGAAACAAGTGAGTCTTTATGAGTGAGTCAATGAATCAGTCATTCAAGAGAATCGTTCAAAAATGCTGATTCAACGCAAGCCAAAACGCTGATTTGAGTGAGTTGAATCATTCATTAAAAAATTATAATAATTCCATTAATTAACGTGTAATAAAATAAAATAAATTGCAGCAATTAATATTTCGACAGAACCTCTAGTAATATACATGCCAATTTATTTAGTTGTCTGTTCAGAATCAGAGAATCGAGATCTCTATTTGAAACAAAAAAATCATGATTCTCAATTTATCCAGAATCGTGCAGTGTGTGTTTTTTTGCGAGTCATCTCTCCAGATTATCTGTGATTAGAACATTTTGTGTGTTAGAATTGCCTCCTGTCTGTCCTAATTAAGAAATGTAAAACTTGAACTCATCAGAGACATAATTCTCGTGAATCCATAATGTTCTTTCCCGAGCAGAGTTCCCCTGTCAGCGTAAGTCCTTTAAATCAAGAAGAGGACGGGAATTGAATTTCCTGTCTCATTAAAGGAATTGGGCCACTCCGTAAGCCTGCAGTGTAGTAATTAGAAAGCGAGCTTCACTCCACATCCTCGCTTAATCTCAGAGGAAAAATTTGCATTACAAATCTGCCAGGTAACAGGAAGGAGCCGGAGGTTACTGTTATGAGTCTGCTTCATCCTTGTTTGTGGCGATTAAACAAATAAGAGCGAGAGAAACCCCGCAGCCGTCCTCTTCTAAGAAACTTTCTAAAGTAAATTTAACTTAATTCAAAGCTTTATAAGACATGAACCAAGCCAATCAGCTACAGGGTGAATCATAACATTGCAAACTTTGATTTGAAGCAAAAAAGTATTTGAAAATCAGACAAAATTACAAAGGTACAAGACTGTGAACTTAAATTATTTAATGAGGGAAAGAACTACAATCCCACGAAGAATTAAAAATGATAGATAAATATAACACTACACATTTTAAATTTAATGCATAATATGCATACACTGTAAATAAAAAAATACATCCCCAAGTAAAAAATTTCTAGTGACTGGTCACGTCTACATTTTTCAATTAGTCTGACGTATTATTTCTCATTGAGCCAATGTTAACAGACTATTGCAACAAGAATTACACTTGGGCCAATTTAAAAATTTAGATGTGACCAGTCACTAGAAAATTTTGACTTGGAGAGGTTAGACATTTTTTACAGTGTATATATTGAAATATTTAAAGGGGTGGTATAATGCCCTTTTTACAAGATGTAAAATAAGTCTCTGATGTCCCCAGAGTGTGTGTGTGAAGTTTTAGCTCAAAATACCCCACAGATATTTTTATATAGCATGTTAAAATTGTCACTTTTTGAGGGTGAGTGAAAACGCACCGTTTTTGTGTCTGTCCCTTTAAATGCAAATGAGCTGCTGCTCCCGGCACAGTGGGCGGAGCTTCAAGAAGTCTTGTTCTTTTACCTCACACAGACATGCACTGAAAATTTCAAAAACTTTTAGCCTTTTATGTTCAACCCGAAGTCAGAAAGATGGAGATACTCAAGAAGAAGTGACATCATGTAGAAGCAACAGGACGTTTCTGAATGGTTAGTTGATGAATTTATGTAGTTTATGTGTAGTTATCTTCTAGTCATTGATTAGCATATTCTGTCTTGATATTGATAATCTATAAATCGCGTTCCCGGGGGCGGGGTTTATGTAAATTTTATGGTTAGTGATGTCACTAACCCAGGAGGAATGTCGTGTAGTTCCTTCCAGCCGTTTGTTGTAGTCCTTAAAAAACTATTTCTTTAAAAGCAAATATCTCCCTTTGCTTTGAACTTTGAGCGTTGTAACTTTGCAGATGTTGTTTATGCTCAAACAGCAACATTACACACTAACTAAAATTAAAAAAGTGAAATCATAATCAACCACACCTTTAATTATAGTGAGAGCTTAGCCTTAGAGAGACTGACTCAATCACGTCATTCGCAATGCTTCATGGAGGTGGGCGGAGCTAAAGAGCTATTTTGGAGCACTTTGCTTGTTTCAACTCTCTGATTGGTCGAATTTTCTGTACAGCATCATGGGTAATGTAGTTTTTTCACCACAAATTCCTCTGTTAAACAATTATTTTAAAACTAAGTTGAAATAATGCGGGCTGACGTCTTCAACTGAAGCAAATACCATCGATTAACAACCTTGTAGCTCACAGTAAGACTGTCTTTAAAGATTTTTAAGTTATCGTTAAAAATCTATTTCCCTAAGGAGAAAATGAATGGAGTTTAACTTCTGGAATCCGTTGCACTCGATAGTTCAGGGAGTTCCCGGATTTTTTTTATAAAATGATAAAAATAGACATAAAATACAAAAGTTTTGTAATAAAAAAATGAAATAAAATAAAAATAGACACTAATGACAGTTTTATTAAGTGTGTGTGTGTGTGTGTGTGCGTGCGTGCGTCTATACTGTATATATACACATATATATTCACAAACATTTATGTTAGATGCAATTAATCGCGATGAATCGATTTGACAGCCCTAATAATATAAATAATACCAAAATAACACTGATGAATGAGATGCCTTGATGCATTGATCTTGGAAGAGTTTGATGAGTTCGTACTGAGATCTCAGACTTTTGGTAGCAAACTTTGGTATCTTGACAAATCCGAGTGCAGTTTGAGACATTGTTTCTAAAAAGCGTCTTATCTCAAGCTTAATGCACTCTAGGAGAAGTTATTAAACTGATGTCATGTATGATTTCTCGTCCTCCTCTCTGTGTGTGTAGATGGATCCGCAGTTGTGGTCGGTGCTCCTGGTTCTCCTCTACAGCTGGAAAGCTCTGATGTGAACCGAGATTATGTCTTCCTCTCGTGGATGCCTCCCAGTGCAGACGGAGCTGCTGCTGTTCAGGGTTACTTCATAGAGAGGTGAAGCATGATCCATGATCTTCTTCTGCTCGTCTTCAGAGAGATCAGAGCAGCTTCTAGCTGTTTCTTTAGGGATAAAACTGAGTACAAGAGAGTACAAGTGCCTAACTTTCCTGTCTCCTAGCAACATGCTGCTTTACTCTAATGTTCTGCTGGTTTTTGTTTAGTTGTTATAGATAATTGTATGTTATTATGACTGCTGATGGGGTCCAAAAAGCCTGAGACCACCAATGAAAATGTTTCCGTTTTACTGCATTTCACAATGTCTTATTAATTGGTGTAATTGCTTTGAGTAAGAGGGTGTTCTGAGTGGTTGCTAGGGTGTTATTAGAGGGATGCAAAGTTCTTAGTGTTTTTTAACACACTTCAATGCTGTTGCTAGGGTGTTCTGAGTGGTTACTATGGTGTTGCTACGGGAATGCAAAGTTCTGGGTGGTTTTAATGCATTGCTATGCTGTTACAAGGGAGTTCTGAGTGGTTACTAGGGTGTTGCTATGGGATTGCAAAATTCTGATTGATTTTTATGCATTGCTGTTGCTAGGGTTTTCTGAGTGTTTGCTGGGGGGATGCAAAGTTCTGGATATTTCTATGAATTGCTGTTGCTAAGGGTTTCTGAGGGGTTGCTTATAGAGTGGTGCAAATTCTGAGTTATATTTAATGCATTTCTATTCTGTTTCTAGGGTGTTCTGATTGGTTACCAGGGTGTTGCTAGGTAGATGCAAAGTGTTTTTTAATGCATTGAATTTGCTGTTGCTAGGGGGTTCTGAGTGGTTACTAGGGCATTGCTGGGGGATTGAAAAGTTCTGAGTTTTTTATGTATTGCTGTTGCGAGGGGGTTCTGAGTGGTTGCTAGGGAGGATGGAAAGTTCTGAGTTATTTTTAATCCATTGATATTCTGATGCTAGGGTGATCTGAGTGGTTGCTAGTGTGTTGCTAGGGGGATGCAAAGTTCTTAGTGACTTTAGTGCGTTGCTATGCTGTTACTTGGTCTGGGGGAGAACCTCCTCCCTCGGGTGGAGCCTGCGTAGGTCTGACGCAGAAGTATAAATCAGCCTTAAGCTATGTTCTCTGACTGGTTGTGGTGAGGGTGTTTCTAGGGGATTGCAAAGTTCTGATCGTTTTTTATGCATTGCTGTTGCTAGGGTGTTCTGAGTGCTTGCTAGATGGATGGAAAGTTCTGAGTGGTTTTAATGCATTGCTATGCGCTGTTGCTAGGGTGTTTTGTGTGGTTGCAAGGGTGTTGCTATGTGGATACTAAGGTGTTCTGAGGCTCTAAGGTTTTAATGGGTTGTTCCTATGGCGTTGCTAAATGATTGCTAAGGTGTTCTGATTGATTTCCATGGCAACAGCCACTGAATAAAGCTGCAAAGTTCAGAAATTAATATTTTGACATGCTCACATCCACATTTCTCTTATGCAGGTGTGACATCGGTGTTGGGAAGTGGGAGCGCTGTAATGACGTCATCCAGAGGGAGTGTCAGTATCCCGTAATGGGACTGAAGGAAAACACAATGTACCAGTTCCGAGTGTGCGCAGTCAACCAGGCAGGAGTGGGACGCCCGTCTAAACCCACTGACCCCATCATGACCTCTGACCCCCTGGAGCCCAGCAGGACTACGGGTAAGAACGTCTAAACGAAGCCTGCAGATCATGTGTTTACTTTATCTCTGAGCTCCTCCTCATCTCTCTCTTCTTCAGTGGTGAAGGTGGAGCGCGGGAGAGAGATTGTGATCACTAAGGACCAGCTGGAGGGTGAGTAGATCACAACGCTCATGATTTCAACCGATGCAGTCGCTTAAAGAGATAACAAGAAAAAGTTCTACACTCACAGCAGGAGAAAACTCAGGTTTACTGTACAGGGATCCTCAGATAGCCTTTATCATGTGTCGTTTCATTGCATCAAGTCTGGGAAGTCAAAAGGCACAGTGAAGGGTTGACACTTCTGGGGCATATTTCATGCTAAAATCAAAAGATAAAAGATAACTTTATTTTAAGGTGGCATAGTCACATTGTACGTACTTGAATAGGTACTGAGTAATATTAATTAACTATGCACTTACTATAGAGTTATAGGCAGTGTTAGGGTTTAGGGTTAGTTACTTATTATGCTAAATTTACTGTTATTACTTTAGTGAGTACATGTAGTAATGTGTAACTACATCACCTTAAAATAAAGTGTTACATGAAAATATTTCAGGACCATAAGGAGTGACATTGTTTATGACAATTAAACAAAATATCATAAATGTATTTCAAAAGTAATAATATATATATATATTGAACTTGTAAAGTATTTATGTAACATGGCAGTATATAAATAACAAAAATAAATGTATTAGAGTGTTGAGAATCTAAGATTCACCATTAAGAAAAATAATTAAAATTATAAACAATTATAATTTTAGGATACTGGTGCTATTATAGCATCATTGATGTGCCGCTATAGCTGTACTATTAATATTTAAAATATTTATAGCATTTATGTTTATTTTCATTTTAGTTTAGGTTTCAGTTTTAGTTATTTTAGTACTTGAAGTTAAACTAAACAAAAATTTGAAAAGTTGCCTTGGCAACCAGCTGAAATAAAAGATAAGTTTATTTTTTAATATACATTTTATTTCAGTTCAAATTTAAATGATCTCAAATAACAAAGAGGTTATGGTTTTGGTTTTAGATTTAGCTAACGATGATAACCCTGCAGGATGCATCACTTCATTTTCTTTTAGTTATTTAATACTTCAGGTTTTTTATTATTTTTAGGGAAAATATGGCCTGGACATGATCTTGACAGGATTCATGAGACTCACCCTTTTAAACCGTTGATTTGTTGCTCCCGCTGTCTCTTTTGAGACGTATTTCTTTTTCATGAATTAACCGTCCTAAAAAAATTATAGCTCAGACAGTTATGATGATGAATTTGCTCTGTTTCAGAGGGCAGATCTGATATAAAGCATTCACAGGTGTTCTGCGCTCCCCAGTATGGCAATACCCATAAAGACTTGGGCAGTTTTATAAGCATTCAGCCTTAAAACGATGATGATATGTCTCTGAAGCCGAGCTGCTAACTGCCATGGCAACACCAGGGACTCATGGGCCATGATGATGTGCCGTTAAGAGCCCATTTGAACCGGTTCTTTTTAAAGAATTAGCGGTTTTACTGAGCACTGCTGTGTGTGTGTGTGTGTGTGTGTGTGTGTGTGTGTGTGTGTGTGTGTGTGTGTGTGTGTGTGTGTGTGTGTGTGTGTGTGTGTGTGTGTGGTGTGTATGTGTTGTGTATGTGTTGTGTATATGAGTGTGTTGCATGTGTGTGTGTCTGTGTGTGTATGTGAGTGTTGTATGTGTGTGCGCGTGTGTTTCTTTGAGTGTGTGTTTGTATGTGTGTGGTGTGTATGGAGTGTTGTGTATGTGTTGTGTATATGAGTGTGTTGCGTGTGTGCGCGTGTGTTTCTTTGTGTGTGTGTTTGTATGTATGTGTGTGGTGTGTATGAGTGTTGTGTATGTGAGTGTGTTGCGTCAATGTGCGTGTGTGTTGTGTATGTGTATGTGAGTGTGTGTGTTGTGTGTGTGTGTATGTGAGTGTGAGAGTTGTGTGTGTGTGTGTGTGTGTGTGTGTGTGTGTGTATGAGTGTGTGTGTGTGTGTGTGTGTGTGTGTGTGTGTGTTCGTGCGTGTGTGTGCATATGTGCGTGCGTGTGTTTCTGTTTGTTTCTTTGTTTGATTTTGTGCGTGCGTGCATACTGGACGCATAAGGAATACTGCCATTTTTCTTTCACTAAACGCTGAAAAAAACAAATATTACAGGTCAAATACTGAATGTCCTTAAACAGACATTGTGTTGCTATGACACATTTCAAAGTGTTGTTCTAACCAATATTTATATTTAGTGAAAAACAGGTATCTTTATATAGCCGTGACCAACCCTTTACCCGTCCTCCATCAGGCCCTCGCTCTCCTGCTCGTGTTGCCAGTGTTCTCAGTTTCTCCTCTGCCTCCTGCAGGTCGCATCCGAGTGCCGTTCCCCCCCACTGATGTGCGAGTGTGTGAGCTGAGCGACACCTACGCTGTGCTGAGCTGGACTGAACCGGATCCGCGGGGCAGAGAGTCCCTCACCTACGCCGTGGAGCGGGTGAGAGTTGACCTTCGTCCCACACACTGCTCGCTGCTCGGCTCATTAAGACTGGCCCTGCGGGGGTCCTGCGCTCCTGCGTTTGTAGTTTTACTCTCGACCGCAGGCCTTAAAGTTGCGTTGGCTTTACACACTGAGCCAGCGGGCCAAATTAACACTGCACTTTGACTAGGCGGATAATTAGAGGCAGTGAATGCTGAATCCTGGGTGGCAGCAGGTGCAAAGCGAACGCTTCATTAAACTATAGAGATCTTGACGCTGCTCATCCGTGTTATGTGACGGATGCATAATGTGTTTCCTCTTGACCTCAAAGCACTTGCTGGCTGATTTTCTGAGATGTTTGATTATGTGACTTTGAGTTGGCCGAACTGAGAGATTCATTGCAATTCATGCACAAAACTTTTGCGTGCTTAATTTAAAAACAAGTATAGCGACCCAAAGCTTCCTCATTTCTAAGACGCTTTGGATAAAAGTGACTGCTTAATGAATAAAGGTAAATGTTAGGTTAATCTTATTCAGCTTGATGGTTTCTGTGTCATTTTAGTATTCTTTATTATATAGTATTTATTCGTATTTTGAATTAGATTCGTTATTAGTTTTCGTAATTTATGTGCGTTTGATATTTTATTTCCTAGTGAAAAATAAATATACTAAAATGTACTTATAATGCATTTTATTTTATGCTACGTAAACTACAAATACATTTACATATTTATGTACTTAATATAAATACCCTGCAATTGTACTTTTGGTATATGCTAAATACTTAAAGTCTGTTAAATTGGAACTACTAATTTTGTACTTAAAGGGATACTTCACCTCTGGAAAGATGAATGTGTATTTAAAATAGGTCATATATGTAGAAGAAATGTGAAATTATTTTTGAATTTGGAGCTTTCTAGACTGAGAAAAGCCAGAAAATGTATTTTTGGCTTATGTGGATGAAAGACAACAACTCCCAGAATGCACTTGCTTCGCTGCCCTTGGAGGCCACGCCTACCGGTTAGAGAGCGCAGTTGAAAACAAGAAGGCTAGGCTACTAGTGAGACTCCGTGATGAGTTTGCCCGGTATTTTGAGATCGCCCAAAATGTCCGGGATTCGGCTTTTGCGTTCTACAGTCGCCATTCATCATGTTTACTGTGGCGAGCAGGACGAGGCTGACGGCCGCGGGAGAACGGCGCGAGGCCGGTGGCGTGATTACTGATGAGCCGGTCTCGTATCTCTCACGGAGGAGCGGGAATTTTCTTAGCAATGTTAAAACGCACATCAACCGATCACTTGTTTAGCGTTCATGTAAACACTACATTCAGATTCACCAATCGGAATGAATTCAGTTAGATTGAAACAAAAGGTGTGCATGTAAACAATGAATGGCGACCGCAGAAAGCAAAAGCTGAATCCCGGACATTTTGGACGATCTCGACGGCTGGACATGTCCGGGAAAAAGAGAATGGTAACCCCTACTACTCAGCTTTCTCCTACTACTCAGTTTTCTCCACAGAACAAGAGCCTGTTAGCTTAGCTTCCAAAGAAAGATGGCTGACACTATGTGTACATTCTGTGAGTGAGATCCCACCTCCTATGGGCGGGCTGAAAACATGCGGGACAGCTCCTCCTACTGGCTGTAGTCTTTAGCCTCTTGCCAAAAAATCCTCTGATGACGCAAAATGACGATTTTTGCGTCATCGGAGGATTTTTTCCAGACAAAACATATATAAATCTCTCATCTCAGGGGGATATGAGTGTAGAAAGCACGGTAATTCGAAAATACTACAGGTTTTCTACTAATACAAAGCTTAATGCTAAATCCTGAAGTATCCCTTTAATGCACTTTAGTTATCTGGAAGTAGTGCTGAAAGATATACTTATTTTTATACATTATTATTATTATTATTATTATTATTATATAGTATATTTGATTGTGCTAAACTGGAACTCTTGCATGTATACTTTAGGTACACTTTTAATATCTTGCATTTAAAGACTCATTTTATACGGTGATATTAAAACACATTTTAGGCTTATTATTAAGAAATGTGCATTGTGTAATAAAGAAGTACTCTAAATAAAGTTCAATTGTAATATTTATACCAGTGAGTCTAAAGCAATATGTCAGTAAATATGTTTGTAGTATACTTAGTATGAAATAAATGTATTTTAAATACACTATTTTTTTTAGTGTAGTTTTTTTTTTTTTTTTTTTTGCTTTAATTTATTATTTAACATCTGTAGTTTTTTCAGTTTAAGACTTTCATCTAATGCTTTATTTTATGTCAGCTTTGTTTCAATTGCTGAATGTTATAGTTATGCTGAATTAATTTTTTATAGTTTTAGTTTTGGGGTTTAGTTAATAGCACTGCATGAGTCCAGTATATGAAAATGAAATGTATTCTAATAATTATTCATTATTCTATTATTGCCATTTTGCAAATGGGAGCATTCTAGTACAGTTGCATTGCATCACTAGCTCTCAGTGTATCCGTGGCGTATATCTGTGTTTGTGCAAATCCAGTAACTCCAGCATATATTAAATTATCTTGGTAGAAAGTTCATGTTGCAGAGCAGATTAAATGACCCAACAGGCGTTTTTCAAGTTTAGCTTCTCAGTTTCACATGTCCAAGGCCTTCAGCACTATAAAAGGTCAGGATCCTTCTGGCTTTTTGAGAGCAGTTTTAAAGTTTCACTTCATCTCTTCATGACTCACAGTGTAAAAGTGCTCGCAGTAATCCGTTCTCAGAGCCGAGGAGGCAGAATCGTCCAATATAAGACACAAGAAAGAGCTCCAGCCGCCTGCCGACTCTGTAATGAGCAGGAGAACGCGCACACTGCCACAGGACATGGACTTTATTGGACTTTTTATAAGAAGCACCATAATAAAAATGTCTAGTTCATCGGGACCGTCTGAAATTGTGGGGGCAGAAATACATATAAATGAAAAAGATTTAAATGTCCATTTACCACTGTGCATGTTTTATTAAGAGAATATTGCAATAGTTCATCATCATGGAGACTTCCTACTTAATGCAATTGTGATTTATAGTTAAAAAATGTAATATATATATATATATATATATATATATACACACGCAAGGCGAGGCAAGTTCATTTCAAACACAGTGGTAATACAAAGTGCTTTACATAGAAGAAAATAAAATAATCAAAAGAAATAAGAATAATTAAAACAGTTAAGAATAAAAAGAAAAGAAAATACAGTACAAATAGTCGGACGAACAGTGGCACAGTGCTCATTCAGTTCATGCACAGCTAAACAGAAGTGAACACACACACAGAACAGACATTAGTTTGATTCCCAGGGAAAACAAATACTTGCTAAATGTTTCCCTTGAATGTACTGTTGTTTTGGATAAATTGTCAATAAATGTAAAGATGCATCGTTTTATTAAAGAGAATATTGCAATACTTTATTTTCACAGATACTTCCTACTTTATGCAAGTGTAATTTAGAGTAAAATAATATATATATATATATATATATATATATATGTGTGTGTGTGTGTATGTATATATGTATATACAAATATACAGAACAGAAATTAGAAAGAAATGGGTTTGATTCCCAGGGAAAACTTTCAAAATGTTTCCCTTGAATTTACTGTCACTTTGGATAAATGATAAATCATAATACGTAAAGGTAAATGTGCACTGACTGCTGGTTATTTCAGTCCATGGCAGGGAAGGAGAGCTGGCACCTGGCTAGTATGGATATGACGGTGCTGTCGACTAGATTTGCTGCATTTGACCAGCAGAAAGGGAAGTCGTACTCTTACCGTGTTCGTTCTGTCAACAAGTACGGGATCAGCGAGCCATCTCTTCCCAGCGGACCCGTCTCACTGGGACAACCACTAGGTGACCATTTTTCAAGGAATCGTGCACATAAAAACACAAATTAGTCATTATTTACTCACATTCATTCCATTTGATGTTCTTTATTGCAACATTAAAGGCGAGTCATAAGCAATCTCATGATGCTTAGAATGAAACAGTCCAAATGATAGAAAACAATGAGAAGCATGCCTTAAAATAGATTTAAATGGACTATATCCTTGTAAAAAAGCATACTTAATGAGTACTTGTTACGGCAATAATATACTTTAAAACAATGTAAATTTTTCAGACACTTAACTGCATGTTATTTACAATTAAATTAAAATGTATTATAGTTTAAATGTATAATAAATGCAGTTATTTAAACTTGAGAGTGCTTTTTTAACCCACTTAAGCATGATTTAAGGACATCTTTATTTGTAATTTCATAATTACTTCTATTGTTTTGGAAATATGGTTAAAGTGTACTACTGAATGTACTGACAACAGTTTATGGTAAAATAAAATGTACTTTAATGTCATTTCTATTAGAACTTGTATGCCATGCTTTTAAATATATTAATAATAGTGCTGTTAAATTGATTAATTGCGATTAATCACATCTAACATAAACGTGTGTGTGTATACATGCATATATGTGTATATATACATGTATATATATTATATACATTTACAAACATAGATGTGATTAATATCAAGATGTGTATTTCTTTAAAGCATGACAAAATATGGTTTCATTTGTACTTTTGGTTTTTACATTATTACAAAGAGCACTTTTTAAAACATAGTCCTGAAAGTGTACTCTCTTTAAGTGACTTTACACTTTTATTTCATTAATATTATATTATCTGCAAGTACAGTTTTTAAGATTTGAAGTGCACATTCAATACAATTAAAAGGACAGTTCACCCACAGATGAAAATCATTCACTCACCCTCAAGTTCTCGATCTCACGACGATTCGAACGAATTTTACAAGGTGGCTAATTTGGACCTCATACAAATTTATACGATTTTTGCTAAATCGTACATATTTTACGAGTTGCCCAATCTGTATGAATTCGTACGAATGATCTACCCCTGGCCTGACCCCGCCCCTAAACCTAACCGTCACTGGGGTTTAGACAAATCGTACGAAATCGTACGGCTTCACTACGGCCTCACTCGAATCAGTCACATTTTACTCACTCGTATGAATTCTTACGAATTGGTCGTGAGATTGCGTTGGTTGTTCCAAACCTGTATGAGTTTCTTTAATCTGCTGAACACAAAAGAAGATATTTTAAAGAATGTCAGTAATCAAAACAGATGTTGGACCCCATTGACTTCCATAGTGTTTTTTTTGTTGTTGTTTTTTCCATACTATGGAAGTCAATGGGACCCATCAGCTGTTTGATTACTCATATTATTTACCTTTAATCTTTTGTGTTCAGCAGACGAAAGAAACTCATACAGGTTTGGAACAGCTTGAGGGTGAGTAAATGATGACAGAATATACATTTTTTGGTGAACTATCTCTTTAAGCACACTTCTTTTTCACAAGGGTAGTGTATGTAAACTTGTACAGCTCATTGTGGATTTTGTTCTAATGTGTTTTAGGAGTTCCTGCCCCACCAAACGGCGTCCTGCCCAATCGAGACACTAACAGCTCAGTCCTACTGCAGTGGAAGGAGCCTAAAATAACAGAGGGCATTGTGGGATACTACCTGTACTGCAGTGAGGTTGGAAGTGGACAGTGGCAGACCATCAACAATAAGCCCATCACCAAAACCAGGTCTCCTCTTCTTGTTGTATCTTGTTTAAGGCGAGACACGGCAGGCAAAAACATCGTTTTTTTTTTTACTGGTCAATTTTGAGATTTTTGGATATTTGTCTTCAATAACATGTCTTCTTTCAGACTTGTGGTGAAAAAAAGTCCGAAATACACATTTAGGTCTTTATTTTACTACACTTTGTCTGTTTGCGTCTGTAGATTTCTCATAAATTCAACAAAAGTTGGCGTTCTTAATCAACACACTGCTCCGCGATCTCTGTCTGCTCCCTGTCATCACACACACCGTTAGAAAGCTCTCTCTCTCCTGTACAATGCTGTCGGATTCAAATATGGTCATTTCCTTTTTATCAGCAACCAATCGTGAAAGTGAAAGGGCTGAATGCGCAATCTCATTGGCTGATGATAAATCTGTAAAGCCCGTTTTCTCAAAATGACTTTTCTCTCACACTCCAAGTCCGAAATCTCCACTTCAGTAGCACTGATATACACCAAACCTTCCAGTCTTGTACCTAGTCATATTATGAAGACATTTACAGAGGGATTTGTGAATATATTATTCCTAGCCTGATTTATATAACATTTTATTCAAAAAAACGTGGCGAAAATAATTTTTTTAAGGCTATTGACAGTATATTCTGATTTACAGGATAACAAAAGTAGATATCCATAAATCCCTCTGTAATTTTTTTCCCATCTAATATGTGAACACAATGAAAAAAAAAGTTTAACCTGGCTTTATTCAATCCTCAGATTAGCGCATATTTAATTAGATATTGCCTAATTTGCATATTTAAACAATAAATTACAGAAAACTTGTAATACTTTTTTTTCTCATCTTAATGTAGGTAATCAACTGGGAAAGTTTCATGGTGATATCTGCTAGTTAACATTTTTACCCTATTCACCTGTAGTGTCTCGCCTTAAGAGGCAATTATGATTATAGACTCCAATATTTTTACAAAAAACTAGGGCTGCACGATATTGAAGAAAATTGCGATATGCGATAACTCTTTAAATAATGCGATATGCGATACAATAATGCTTAAAGTGTGTAAAATAAACTTAAATTATATTTAAAATATATTTAAAATGATATAACCTACATACGTGTTTCACATTCTTTTTGTGACAAGAAAACATCCCTAAACTTCTGAAAGTGAACATCAGTGTTTTACTGTGTTATTTTAACATCAGTGTAAACCACAGGGTTCAGGGTTTCAGGTTATCCTACATTATGTTTATTTAACAACAGAAACTGAATAATCAAATGTAAAAAATAAAACACTGCTTAGTTTTCACTGTATGAATTAAATATACACTGATTCTTATTAAAGCTACAAAAGTTATTCAGCCGAGAGCAGTGAGTGATTTTCTCTTTGTCTTTTGATCATGACCCCAGTTATTGCAAGCCGTTGCGATATGCATATCGCGATATATACATTTGCGATATTTCGATATATTGTGCAGCTAAAAACTGTTTTTCTTCGCTCAGGTTTACAGTTCATGGCCTGAAGACCAATAAAGAGTATGTATTCAGGGTGAAGTCTGTGGGACTGGCGGGAAACAGCATCTACTCGGACGAGTCTCCTGCCATCCGAGTCAAATCAGCGATAAGTAAGTCTGACCGGCCAGCGATCCAGTAGAGACCACGCAGTCAGACGGCTTTAAATAGGACGCCGTCCCGTCTAAAGTGCCGCCGGCTGTCTGCTTGAGCTCTAGAAAACTGTTTATGGTCTCAGTGTGAATTTATAATTCTCTGAATGAGCTTCCTGCATGAAGAGAGACATCCGGTGAAGTCTTTTGACTGGGGTTAGTGAGCAACCCAGAACATCAGCCATAAAGCAATGTGCAAATAATTTCTCATAAGGCATAAGCAACCCTCATATTCATGCCCTAGAAACCAACAGCACTCTAACATTGTGTTTAGGAAATGTAAAAATGTTTTTTACTGTAGTATTCAGCTCCAGACAGAATACATATGCTATGTATTACTACATTATGTATTACAATAGAATACATAATTAAAGTACATATGCCCTTTCAAGCTTCATTACTTGGATAAAGGCAGAAGAGGCGCGCCGCGCGCAGACACGATTCTCTTGTGCTTTACAGTCCTGACCAAAGACAAGCTTGTTACTCAAGAGATGTTGAAGTAGAGTCATTCTGTGTCTGGCTCAATCCTGACAGAATCAGGCTTTTGTCTGACGCTTCAGCTTTTCTCTTTGTAATAACGTCTGATTCTGAGTGGCACTCCTGCACTGATGTGTGTTGAGATCAGGACAGATGCTCCGTCTCTTATCATCGAACACCAGAGACGCTTCAGCCACACGCACTGCTGATCAAACCCGGCTTTTTTATATAGAGATGATCACATTATCCTTACAGAAAACACAAGTGCTTTCATTAATTATTATAAGTTCCCATCATTCTCTGAAATTCTATTAGAATTGACAGGAGATGATAATTTCATTGAAATGAGAGCGATTGTATTAACATATCATATATCTTTAATTAAAGCCTGGTGTGTTTCAGCCCTCTTTGCAAGCACCTCTCTTCAGTTTCCTTACATTTTGACTTGAATCAAATGCAAATGACATGAAATAATCTAGAATTGAAACTCCTGAAGGAAGTTGCCTTGCATGCACTTCAGCAAAAAAAAAAGTTTTAGGCAAGTTTAGTTTTTCGTCAGTGTTTCTGTGTAAATGAAATGCCGCATTGGAGTCGTGATGCCGAAAATGGAGTCTGCATTTATGTTTAGTGGTCTGGACTGAATTTATTGTAGTAGTTTAATGCTTAGAAGTTTTAGACGTTTAAAAGCAGGGTGTTTTAGGAACATTAACATTGTGTTGTCGCAAAAACACTGTAGTAAATACTGTGTAGTTTGTATGCTTGCATTTATATGTGAATTTTGAGTTAAAGACTTGCAGACACATTTCATTTACTATTATATTTTAACACAACATTAAAACTTCAAATCATTAAATGTAATTCCACATATAATATGCTTGTCATAAGCGATCTGATTTACCTTGGGCGGAAATGAATATTACACACCTAATTTGCATAAGGTTTATTATCTTAGACTAAAACTGTTAAAACATTTTTATTAATTAAAATAAAGCTGAAATGAAATAAAATATAAATTTTTAGATGAAAAAAAAGAAAGAAAAGAAAATTAGAAGGAATGTTGCCTTGTTAACTAACTGAAATAAGTTGAAGTTGAAGCACTAAAATTATTAACTGGAAATAAATAAATGCTAAAACTGAACAAAAACAAATAATTAAACCTAAATAGTAATGTTTAAAAAAGATAAACATAATAATTTTTTTATTTTAGTTTACTTACTATAATAATAATAAAAAGATCAGAAGTAAACAAATAAAAAATAAACAAAAATAGTCAAAATAAACTAATAAAAAGAACAAAAGCATATGACAAAATTACTAAAAGTCCAACTAAAATTAAAAGCATTTAATGTAAAAATATAAGCTAATTTAAAATATTAATAAAAAATATAATAGTATATAAATCAACACTGATTTGCATCTTTATGCATCGGACACTGAAAAACATTCGTCGCATAAAAAGCATTTACTTGAATTCCTGAAAAGACAATGAGGATGCTTAATTTTTAGTCATCTGAAACCAGGACACATTTTTGCATGTGAAATTATTAGCCGGGACACACCTCATGAAACCGGGACATTTATTCATCCTATAAATAATTACGTTTTTTTCATCTGCAAAACACTGAGTGAATCAAATAATCACTTCTTTGATTCATTAACAATTAATAGCAAACATGGTGTGGTTCACTTCAGCAGTAATTCTATGCAGCTCCAGCTCTGTGACCTCTGACCCTCCCTTCCCACATCACTGCAGGTGTGCCATCCTGTCCATCAGCCATCACTGTACTGAACTGCACCGGAGGAGAGATGCTGATTGGCTGGAGAGCCCCGGCCAATCACGGAGGAGACCCTGTGCGCGGCTACTACCTGGACCAGAGGCACAAATCCCAGAGCACCTGGCGGGAGGTCAACGCCAAGCCCATTAAAGAGAGAATATACAAGGTAGGGCTGCTCAATTATGGCAAAAAATCATAATCATGATTCTTTTTGGTCGAAATTTAAATCACGATTATTTGACGCGATTATCGGTACGCGATATGATCAAAGTCTTATTTCATGATATGAGTCATTTTAAATGTCAGTGAAAAATCACAATTATCAATACTTCAGCAAAAAACTAATACTAGTTAACTAATGTAAGAAAAAGGTCCTCAAAATAATTACATGAGACAAGTAAAAAGTCAGCAATTAGATCTAAGAAACTAATTACAAACAAAAAGGATAAACAAATACAACAGAACAAAAAATACAAATTAAATAAACAGTGTTTTAAATTTTTCAGGAAGGTGTACTAATGGTGGTATTCAGATAACTAATAGCTTACAATAAAACAATTAATAATCAAATGTAAAACAACACTGCATAGTCTTACTGCATTACATATAGATAATCTTATTAAAGCTACTTAAGTTATTCAGTGAAGATCAGTGAGTGATTTTCCTTTGTCATTTGTTGTTTGATTATCATGAATGACTCAGACAGCATCAGGTTTATTAGGCTGCTGTCACTTTAAGAGCTGATGCACGGATCCAATATACGGTTACACACTTGTTTTCTTTCTCAACTGTGTATGTTCACTTAAGACAAACCCACTGTGTACTCTCCAAAAAGGTATTTTGATATTTTTGTGTGTATCCAAAGCCTATTTGCTGATCCGAGTGCGCGCACAGAAAGCCGCCTGAGGAACAGTGTCTCTTTTGTGGCTTAATGCTCTTTTAATAACACTGTTTAATATCAAACACATCCCGCAGTTTAGCAACAGTAGACTACATTTAACAACACTCACTTATTTGGCTGATTTGGATGTTAAGTTTGGGCTTTTAGGGAGAAACGAAAGGCTGTGAAGGAGAGGAGAGTGCGCTGGGTGGAGTGTGGCAGCGGCACAATAATCATTTTGCCTCAATTATCTTGGTTTCATAATCGTTAGAAGCAGGGCTTGACATTAACTCTTTTTGCTCACCAGCCACTATGGCTAGAGGTTTTCCAAAGTTAGGGCGTTTTCACACCTGAAAGTCCGCATCAAGGTCCGAACCAAAGTTCATGTTTTGATACATTGTATACATTTGGTTAGTTTTGGTTTGGTTTCACATTGAAATTATGCGAGCGCACTAAAGCACTTTACATGACGTACTTGCGTTCTGTCGTCATCATCTATATGGGCTGCATCTTGACATTGATTGGTTTGTAAACGGACGTGCGGGGGAGGGTTCACACCTGTCATTTTGACTGAAAAGTCAGAAAATCTGGGCCAAACAAGGTAGGTGTGAAAGGGCCCTTAGACACTCAAATTTTCACTGGCCACAATTTTGGCATCGATACCATGGGGAAAAACTGCCATATAGATATTTTTAATAATATCATAATTTGGCAGCAGGCATATTAGGCTGCTGTCACTTTAAGACTTGATGCACTGATCCATTATTCTGTTACACATGCATTTTCTTTCTTAACTATTACTGACTGTGTTTACATGAATACTCACCAAGACCGGCATTTTAACAGTATTTTGTGTATTTGACTGTTTAAGCAGCGAAAAATAACTCAATTTAGTACTAAGAGGAGGATTTATGTTCCGCACTTTGGGTGTGAGAACAAAATCTGAGGGAATTATGTGCAATATGCGCAATCCCACGCCAAAATTCATGCCCTGTAACATCAACAATATTCATCTGGAGCAAATGAAACAAGTGAGTGAGTGGAGGCGGGTTTGTGTGTAACTCGCTGTCAGAGAGATGAGAGAGAGAAAGCGCAGCTGGTATCCGGTATCTAATCTGTGGGAAATTTTTATTGGAAGCGTTTCAGATGTATCAGTATCGATATGTATCGAAAAATCTATATTTTTGAAAACACTAAATTGCACTTAGTTTATTATTTCAGATGCCTTTTTAAAAGAAAGACTACAATTGAAAAATGTATATATAATTTTCAAGTTTGTTTGTTCACTGATGCATTTGCTTACATGCTCAGCGACTAATGACGAGACCAGCTTAAATCAGTCATAAATAATAATTATTACTGCTCAAAATTTCATTACAATCATGCCAGGCACATCTGCCTTTGTCTAACTTGGTTCTCTTACTTTAAATGTGTCACACACAGAGCAACTATGGTGTCCATGGAGACTTAATTAAAAGTTAAAGCAATGTTTATTTTAGATGGTTTTCACTCTTTAATTAGGCCGTGTTCAAGTCTGAACATCACATTATAGTGGTTTGCTCCAAAAAAAAAAAATTCCCATTCAATTGTTAGACCAAGTGATGATTAATTTGTGGAGTATATGGACAGAGGCCACGGCCTTTATAGTTTTAAAGCAGGTCTCGTCATTAGTTTCTGCAGATTCATGTAAACAAACGCACCATTTAATTACTATACACTTACTCTATGTTGTGTCCTTTATGCCCGCATTCTGAGTTAATTATTGGTTGTTTAAAACAGGACTTGTAAGTGTGATAATGAACAAAACTGTCCAATGCAAATTGGTGTTCCCATCTTCGACATGTTCTTTTACATAAACTATTTTCTAACTGACTTAGCGTGAATACTAGTTCGTTTTAAATAAATAAAGTGACTTCGGTCTGTCCCACATCAGAGTCTTGACCTTGTCGACTGCATTCAACGTATAAAATCAAACTATACATGTCTAGCCAAGCCTAATATGTTCAGTTGATATTCAGTTAATTGTTTAATTCATTAGATTGGCAAAAGAGTAATATCTAGTCAAAAACTCCCACATGATGCTAAGGTGTTTAGTAATAAATTATTTTTAATAATATTTATTTTTAATGTAATATTTATTAATATTTTGAATTAGTTTTATTTTTATATTGTCCATTTACATTTTTTATTTTATTTAAGTGTGTGTCGTCAATTTTGTTAGTTTTTATGTTTTTAATTCTTTTAATTTAATTCTTTATTTCAGCTTTAGCCTTATTGATCTTAGTACTACTTAGCTTTTTTTCAGTTAACGAAAACCATTTTTTAATAGTTTTCACATTGGATTTTGGCTGTTGTATGCACTAATATGTCTGATCACTTAGTAAATAACAGCGCACCCCTAAACAAGATGCATGATTTGAGGAATTATTAATATCTGAAGCACTAACTTAATGCAAAAATCACATCATTACACCTAAATCTGACTCAAAGTAATAGTGTTGCTTGCCTTAGCAAACACCAATAAAGAATCTAAGTAGGTTTAGTGCCTTTTAGGATGAAACAGAACATGTTTTTCTGAGTTGTAAGCACTTTTTCTGTATTTAAATTTAAATGGTTAAAATCTTTCATTCAAAATAGCCACTCATTTTGCTTTATTGTCCCCAATGCTATCTTTAAAAAACTGGGGGGAATAAACTTTTTGCTATGGTTGTGAGTTTGAGTGGACCTCGTTACCAGTTCAACTTTCAGCCTTACATCAGCAAGTTCTGCTCTTTTGAAAACTATTGTTCAAACGTAACTTCACGCCTCACAACTCTCCAGTTTGGAATAGTATAAAGTTTGACGGAATAGTAGATATACAAAGTTTGACAGAAAATCTGTATATTTTGAGGAATGGAAATCTAAAGGGATTTGGGCTATTGCCCATTTCTTGGATGATAATGGAAATTTGTTACTCTATAGAGTTTTGTGAGAAATTCCAAGTACAGTGTACTGTTAATATTTTTAACTATTAGAATGATTGAGCCATACTAATTCCTTTACGATTAATGGTTAAAGAAGACATGTTGTCCTCCAAAGTCTCCCCAGAACTGAGGCAGCTCTCCTTAGAAAGTTGTGATTTTTGTGATAAAAAATGTACAAATAGAGTCATTCGAAATTTTATTTTACAGGCTTATTACCCAAACCCAGTTAGACGGGAACACCTGCTTAAAGATTTTGATATGGTTGAAATAATTTTTTTTTAGGAAAAATCATGTGTCTTTTCCCCTCCCTCCTAAAGCTAAGGAGGTGAACTTCATCATTTTAAACGAGATTTATCCTACTAATGAATTTAAGATTGAAATTAAATTTTGATGTGAATAATTGTGTTTTTTGTGAAACAAATATTGAAAATTTAGAGCATGTTTTCTTTTGTTGTGATATGGTGCAACCCTTTTGGAGTGAGGTGCAGAACTGGTTAATATCTAGGAGGGTTGAACTCCCACCCCTCACCTCAGGTTTGGTGTTTGTCTGGAAAACAAAGAGTGTGATTTTGTTATTAATTTCTTATTATGTTTTGGAAAGTTTTTCATTCATAAATGCAGATGTTTTAAATCTAAACCCAACTTTAATCAGTGGATGAATGAGGTTAAACTCTTGTGCAAATCTTTAAAATTTGTTAAAAATAAGAAAAGACCTTAAATTGATTTCTCTTTTGGATCCGTTTAAATTAATTTAAAAGCCCCTTTTGATTTATTTTCATTTTATTTATTTTTGTAGTTCTTTTTATTTAATTATTTGTTTGTTCTATTGTGAGTTTCCTGTTCTTTGTACTAGTTATGATCAACCTAAGGCTGAACAATTGCGGTTATTTACAGCGTTTTGATAATGTTTGTTTGTGTTGTTGAAGCATAATAAAAAAAATGTTTTAACTTTTTCTGTATTTGTGGAAAGTGTGGTGAATGCACATCGCCCTCTGATGGACTGAAATGGCCACAACAACAGCTTTATGTCTCTTTCTATTAACATTTAACACATTTTTATTGGGGGGAGGGGGGTAAGAAGGAGGGGGGGGTTTTGTGTGTGTGTTTTTTTTGCTCAATTTGCTCACAGGAAGACTCAAAGTACATTATGTTAATTAGAAAACATTGATCTTTGAGTGTGCTCGTAGCATGTAAATCCCATGTTAATGATTTCCGCCTCTCATTGAGCAGTCAGGGAGACACACCACCTGTCCAGCCGAAACACACCAGCCTACACTCAAATCCCTTCACCATTCCTGACGCCTGCCATCTAGTGGAGCTTCTGTGTCCCAGCAGGCAGTGGGTGGGTGGCCTGGTCTCCACGCTCAACAGATTTGAGCTCTCAGATAAGCCTCTGATTTGATAAGAGGATTCAGGCAACAGTTAATCACGAGTCTAAAAGGCTCTAGAAGGCCTGTGTTCCTAAATCCAATCCCAATTATGTGTGGCTAGGTGGCCACTCGTGGTGATCTTTGCTTCTCATCACAGAAACCCATGTTTATCGGATAAGTACCTCTGTGGCCTAATGGTCCTCCATATAGACATCAACCGGCGAATCAATACACCGGAGATAAAGGCTTTTCTGGGCAGGCGTGTTATTGTTAACTGGAAGTAAAAGTAAAACCATAAAGAAACATTTTCATTACTTGAAATAATATCAAAATAAAATATTTCATAAATAAATAAAAAAATTCAGCTAGTTGCAATGGTGCCATTCCTCATTTTTATAAAAAAAATAAAATAAATTCAAGTAAAATAACTAAAATTGAAACAAGAACTATATTGACATGTTTTTTTTAACTAATAAAAATGACAAAAATACAACAATTACTAAAACTTTAGCTAAAATTAGTTTTCATATGAAATAATGAACATTATGAAAACCGAAAATATTAAAATAAAAACAAATCCAAAATATTAATCAATGCTAGAAAGTAAAGTTTGTCGGGACAAACTTTTATGTTGGCTTGACAAAGCCTTTTGTTGAAAATCTTAATGTGTCTAGCATCATTTAGCATGTTGTTAGTACAATTCTAGCATTAATTAGCATGTTGTTAGCATGAATTAGCATGTTACTAGCATGCCTTACCAGTTTCTAGCATGTTTTAACATTTTGCTGCCATGTTTTAACACTTTGTTCATGTTTAGCATGCTTTAGCAAGTTTATAGCATGATTTAACATTTTGAACACATTTCTAGTATGAATTAGCATGCTGTAAATATGTTGTACCATTCTCTTAGCCTGTTTTAACACGTTGCTAGCATGATTTAGCATGTTGCTTGCGTGTTTTAACACTCCTAACATGAATTAGTATTATGTTGTTAGCATTATTTGTTTTAGAGTGTTTAAACACATTGCTAGCATGAGTGAGCATGTTGATACTGTTGAACACATTGATAATATAAATTAGCATGTTGTTAACATGATGTAACATTCTCTATGTTGTAACATGTTGATAACATATTTTAAAACATTGATAACATGATTTACCATGTTGCTAACTTGTTTTAGCACATTGCCTGCATGACTTAGCATGTTGCTGACATTAATTAGCATGCTGCTAACATGTTTTAGCACATTGTAGCATGAATTATATAATATAATTGTTATGCTAACAATGTGTTAAAACATGCTAGCAGAGTGATATCATGATTTAGTACAAAGATGCAAAGATTTTAAAGATGCTTTCAGCTACCAATAAGAGTGTCGTCCTCTCAGATGATTTAGATTTTTTGTGTGTGCTTTGGGATTGTTTTGTATTCTATTTTAGGTTTCTCTTTTAGGGTTCTTTCTGCAACATCCATTTTTTTCATTATTTGTCTGTTTTGTTTTTAGGTGACAGGCCTTGAGGAAGGGAATTTTTACCAGTTTCGTGCCTTCGCGGCCAACATTATTGGCCTGGGCAACCCTTCTGAACCCAGCGAACTGTTTCTATGTGAGCGCTGGACAATGCCTGAGGCGGGTAAGATCATGCACAGTTACGAATGGGAATTATGTACCTTTTTTTTTTCATATACAGATGCCATTAACAGTTCTAGTGGTTTCCGAATTTCCAATCCTGACTATTATTTTGTGAACAAAATATATCTTACTCTTTGTGTTAATGCCATTATGCATGAAAGCAGATGGTATTATAAATGTTTACACTGTCTGTTTCTCATGTCTGTTATTTGTTATTCATGTTGTATTCATGCTTTTCAGAAGTTTCCCTATTATGCTATTTTAAAGGTTCCTAATTTTGTTTTGGAGTCTCCAACAATAGGTTTACAAGCATCCAAGGTCAAAAAACACTTTAATTTTCTCATAATATACATTTCACATCACCTTATTTCTCAAAGAGTCTGAAAAAAAGTTAATTTGAAGATTCAGTCTCTCTAAACCCCTCCTTTCCTAAGATCCTGCTCTGTTGTGATTGGTCGGACGGCCAAGTCTGCTGTGATTGATCGACCACTTACAGCGCATGTCTGAACCCAATCTGAATCTGGATCTTTCTCAGCACTTGATACACAGTGATACACATAGTAACAAAGGCATCATTTTTTTCCGTATCTTGCAAGGAATAAGGTTATATTACCAATTTACATTTATTTCACATTTATTACATTTACATTTAGTCATTTAGCAGACGCTTTTTTCCAAAGCGACTTACAAATTAGGATCAAATTAAGCGAGTCAAGTCAAGTCACCTTTATTTAAATAGCACTTTTTACAATACAGATTGTATCAAAGCAGCTTCACAGTGATAACATAATACAACAAAGTTTGTTTCTAGAAGAAAATTGCATCATCATTATCCTCCCAAGTAAGGCAGATCAGTAATATTGTTGAATATTAAATGTCCCCAACTAAGCAAGCCAAAAGCCAAGGCAACAGTGGCAAGGAACCAAAACTCCATCAGTGACAGAATGGAGAAAAAAATCTTGGGAGAACCCAGGCTCAGTCGCTCAGTTCTCCTCTGGCCAACGAGCGAAACAGCGTATGATTATGATCCAGGCAGCATTACAGGTCAGAAGTCAGATTGGTCGTGTCGATGAGGCCTTCTCAGGGCTGATGAGGCTGGCACTTCAGGGATGTGTCATGGATGGGTCCAGGTGCAGGTCCACCATCTGATCTGGATACGGCCGGGGTCCAGCTGACTTCAGTAAACGGGGAGGAACTGGTTGACACTTCAGGTCTGCGCTGTCATCATGTCCAGGCGCAGGTCCTTCATCGGATCTGGATACGGCCTGGATCTGGCGGACTGCGGTAAACCTCGGATAAACAGAGAGACTTATATTAGCGTAGACGCCATTCTTCTTATGATGTAACAAGTACATCAGGATTTATGGGGAGTGTTCCCGGTTCCGGCTAAGCGAGTCATCGTGAAGAGCAAAAAACAACTCAAGAAGTGCTCAAAATACAAAGTGCAGGCATTGGTCAGAATAGCATAAGCCAGATAAGGGAGGATTAAGGGAAAAGGAAAATATTTTTTTTATTATAATTTTTTTTTTTTATTATTATTATTATGAGGTTAAGTGTTCACGGAAGAGATGGGTTTTCAGCTGTCTTTTGACTGTTTTTTAGGGATTCTGCGTTCCGGATGACAGTGGGGAGAGCATTCCACCAGCATGGAACCGTGAATGAGAATGTTCTGGAAAGTGATGTTGTGGCTTTCTGTGATGGAGCCACGAGTCGTCGCTCGTTGACCAATCGTAGGCTTCTGGTAGGGACGTAGACTCTTAGGAGTGAGTGAAAGTAGGAGGGAGCTGAGCCTGTGATAGATCTGTAAGCAAGCATCAATGCCTTGAACTTGATGCGAGCAGCGAGAGGTAGCCAGTGTAGAGAGATGAACAGAGGAGTGACGTGGGCCCTTTTTGGCTCATTGAAGACAAGACGAGCTGCAGCGTTCTGAATCATTTGTAGAGGTTTAGTTGCACATGATGGAAGTCCAGCCAGAAGAGCATTGCAGTAATCAAGCCTAGATATGACCAGGGCCTGGACGAGAAGTTGTGTTGCATGCTCAGTTAGGAAAGGCCTGATCTTCCTGATGATGTGCAGTGCAAACCTGCATGATCGAGCTGTCTTTGAAATGTGATCTGTGAAGGTCAGCTGGTCATCAACTGTTACTCCAAGATTTCTGACCGACCTTGATGGGGTGATTGATGATGAGTCTAGCTGGATAGTGAAGTCGTGTTGCAGAGACGGATTGGCAGGGAGGACGAGAAGCTCAGTCTTTGCCAGGTTGAGCTGCAGGTGATGTTCCTTCATCCATGCCGAGATGTCGGCCAGACAGCTTGAGATCCGTGCAGCTACTGTGGGATCATCTGGTTGAAATGAGAGGAAGAGCTGTGTGTCATCAGCATAGCAGTGGTAAGAGAAACATGTGCCTGTATGATGTGTCCCAGTGATGTGGTGTAAATGGAGAAGAGGAGGGGTCCAAGAACTGAGCCCTGGGGAACCCCTGTGGTCAGTTGATGTGCTTTGGATACCTCGCCTCTCCATGCGACCTTGAAGGATCTACCTGTGAGATAGGACTCAAACATCTACCTGTGAGATAGGACTCAAACATCTACCTGTGAGATAGGACTCAAACATCTACCTGTGAGATAGGACTCAAATTTATATTTATATTTATTGCATAATACGTTTTTATTTATTTATTGCACAATTTATTTGTTACACTTTTTAATCATAAGAAACAGTAAATGTGATTTGAGTTTCAATCTTGTTTTAGAAGCTTCTCTGAACTAAATCACATCTGGCACATGGCTTATCATAAATCTCTGTGTTTCAGTTCTTTATATTTCATAATGATTTCATTTTTACAGTGTGTTTCACTAGAGTGCGTCTCTCTGGCACAGTGATACAGAATTCAACAATCTATAAAAGTAGTTTTTCTTCCATTGTACTGGTTCACTTGTTTGCCATTTTTGAGGGTTATTTCACTTACAGCACATTCATTTTACAAGAAAGAGTGGAGACGGCACACTGCATTTTTCCTTTGTTTATCAGTTGTATGCCTTGGCATGTTGTGAGCTAGATGATTTATTTCTTTTGTTTTATTGTGTCTAATATGTTCAAGAGGATAAACACAGGCTGTGTTTACACAGCTCATATTGTCACGGATCCACTCAGCACACCTCAGCCAGCGTCAACTCAACACACCTGGTCGCGATCTCACTCACCCGAATTCTGATTGTCTGCACCTGCAACTCATCACTTCACTCTGGATATAAACCCCAGTCACACCACAGCTCACTGTCCGGTCTCGTCTTCAGACACCTGTGACTCCCCAGCGCTATTCTCCACGACGCTGTTATTCTGCAAGTATACCTCAAGTTCCAGTCTCTCATCACTCTCTCTCTGTGTGTTCCCTGCCAGCTTCATTAACCGGTGATTTCCTGGAATCCCTCAAGATCAAGACCAGTCCTGTTTGTCTCAACCTGCCAAGCTTCATGTATCCCAGTTCCATGCCCTGAGTGACTCTATCTGTTTCCTGCATTCTAGAAACTCTAAGTTCTACATTATATTCCCTGAGTTTGACCATTAGTGCCTCCAAGCTATCCGGAGCTGCATACAGTGTCTAAATAAACCTTTGTTATCCTTATCTCTGTGTCCTCGTTCATACAGTGGTGTGACAGAAGACCGGACCACACACAATGCAGGCTTCCGGAATCTCCGCTTCACCCCCCGAACCCTCTCAGAGGACCCCTGCGCACGCAGCCGTCACCCCGCAACCAACACTACAAGAATCGCTAAGGGAATTCAGTCATACTCTTCAGAACTATCGACCTGCCTCAGTAAGTCCCATGGCCAAACCTGCTATTTATTCGGGCGACGGAGAGTGCAAAGGGTTTCTGCTACAGTGCAAGCTTTATATAGAGGTAAATGCTGTTCAGTTCATTTCAGAAAAAGCCAAAATTGCTTTCATAATTTCCCTGCTCACAGGTCGAGCGTTGAATTGGGCTCAAGCTCTCTGGGATTCCAATGCACCGGCATTACAGTCTTTCAACGAGTTCCTTGATCATTTCAATATAGTATTTTCTCAAGCATCCAATACCACATCAATTCATGATCAGTTGTATCGCCTACGGCAAGGCAAATCCTCTGTTTCAGATTACGCCCTGAAGTTCCGAACTATCGCTGCAAGCAGTGGATGGAATGAAATCGCTTTGATGACAGCCTATCGACAAGGTCTCAACTCTGACATCTGTTTACAACTGGCCATTTATGACGACACCATCGGGATAGAAAAACTTATTCAACGCTCCATACTCATAGCTCAACACCGCAATGCTTGCTTTCAAAATTTCTCTGCACGAACTCCTCGCCTCTCCGAGCCCGTAAACCCTCCAGTACCAGAGCCAATGGAGATCGACTCAGGACGTCTAACCACAACAGAACGTAATCGACGTCGTGCCAATAATCTGTGTTTCTACTGTGGGGATTCTGAACATTACCGAGCTGAATGTCCCGTTCGTCCCAGTCGTTCGGCGGTGAGTACAGTTGAACTACCATTTCCTGTATCAAACCTGAAGCAAACTCCAGTATCACTTATCTACCATCATCCGACTCCAAGACCTGCATTCTAGTGGTTGTGGACAGATTTTCCAAGTCCTGCAAATTGATTCCCCTATCTGGTCTTCCCACAGCCTTCAAGACAGCAGAAATGTTGTTTTCCGAAATCTTCCGTCATTTCGGTATACCAGAGGATATTGTCTCGGATCGGGGACCACAGTTCATATCAAGAGTCTGGAAATCCTTCTTCAAACTTCTGGGGGTATCGGTCAGCTTGACGTCGGGGTACCATCCACAGTCTAACGGCCAAGCAGAACGTAAGATCCAGGAGATCGGGAGGTACCTGAGGACCTACTGCCATGAAGCTCAGGACCGCTGGAACCAGTACCTCCCATGGGCAGAGTATGCCCAGAACTCCCTACGCCAGACATCCACCGGATTGACACCGTTCCAGTGCGTTCTAGGGTATCAACCACCTCTTTTCCCTTGGACAGGTGAACCCTCGGACGTTCCAGCGGTCCAACACTGGTTCACCGAGAGTGAGAGGGTCTGGGACTCAGCCCATGTCCATCTTCAGGGGGCAGTCCGGAGGTTCCAACAGCAGGCCGACGCACGTCGTAGAGCCACACCCCATTATACTCCTGGCCAGCTGGTGTGGCTCTCCACCCGGGACATTCGCCTCCGGCTGCCCTCTCGTAAGCTGAGTCCCAGGTTCATAGGTCCGTTTGCGATACTGAGGCAGGTCAATGAAGTCACGTATCGTCTCGCACTACCCCGTCACTACAGGATTGCACCCACTTTCCACGTATCACTGCTGAAACCTTACATTGCACCTCTCTCTTCCCCTTCCACAGAAGCTGAAGCTGGTGAGGTACCCCCTCCTCCTCCAGTGGACCCCATTGACGAAGCCGTGTATCAGGTCCACGCCATTCTAGATTCCCGACGACGGGGGGGCCAACTGCAGTATCTCGTGGACTGGGAGGGGTTCGGACCAGAGGAGCGCTGTTGGGTACACCGGGACGACATCTTAGACCCCACGCTCCTCCAGGACTTTCACCGTGAACACCCGGATCGTCCAGCCCCTCGTCCTAGGGGTCGCCCTCGTCGTCGGGGCATACGGCCCTCAGGAGCTGGCCGTGGAGGAGGGGGTACTGTCACGGATCCACTCAGCACACCTCAGCCAGCGTCAACTCAACACACCTGGTCGCGATCTCACTCACCCGAATTCTGATTGTCTGCACCTGCAACTCATCACTTCACTCTGGATATAAACCCCAGTCACACCACAGCTCACTGTCCGGTCTCGTCTTCAGACACCTGTGACTCCCCAGCGCTATTCTCCACGACGCTGTTATTCTGCAAGTATACCTCAAGTTCCAGTCTCTCATCACTCTCTCTCTGTGTGTTCCCTGCCAGCTTCATTAACCGGTGATTTCCTGGAATCCCTCAAGATCAAGACCAGTCCTGTTTGTCTCAACCTGCCAAGCTTCATGTATCCCAGTTCCATGCCCTGAGTGACTCTATCTGTTTCCTGCATTCTAGAAACTCTAAGTTCTACATTATATTCCCTGAGTTTGACCATTAGTGCCTCCAAGCTATCCGGAGCTGCATACAGTGTCTAAATAAACCTTTGTTATCCTTATCTCTGTGTCCTCGTTCATACAGTGGTGTGACACATATAAAGTGGAGTGAATATAAGAGAAATGAATGCATGGAATCTAGAAGTGTGTAATTTCTTCAGTTTTCAAACAGGTTTCCTGAACACAAATGAGTTGCGAATGGACAGAGTGATGATGGAAAACTGAATGAATGTGTTGGTGTTTTTCTTTCATTTCTCGCAGGTTGTCCATATGATCTGGAATTTAGAGAAGTGAGGTGCAACTCACTAGTGCTGCTGTGGGCGGAGCCTCTGTACAAGGGCCAATCAGAGATCAGTGGGTATATAGTGGACATCAGTGAGGGGGCGGAGTCTGAGGATTGGACCCCTGTGACAAGCGAGGCGGTGACAGAAACTCACTTAAAGGTCTGTTTAGTTTCTCTTTTTGCAGTTCTTTATCAGGGTTTGGGTAATATTCAGAATTTAAGAATTTGAACTGAATTGCAATCTATTTTTTAATTTCATATTCGAATTACATTTGTGCATCAGGAATAACAACTTAAGGCAAGACCCTACACACTGTAAAAAATCCAACTTACGTTTTGTATGACAAATTCAGTTTTTAAAGTTTATTCAACTATTTAACATGAAAAAAGTTGATAAAAGTTGAGATAACTCAAACACGTAAGTTGAGAAAACTCAAAAATGTCCTGCAGCTGGTTGCCTTAACCTTTTAAGTTTTCTCCACTTTTTTTTTTTTTTTACAGTGCAGGTGAATAGGGTGAAAACAAACAAATAATAATTAAAAAATAACTAATAGATATTACTCCTTACATTAATCATTAAAACACTTGTTTTTATTACAAGTTTTCTGAAATTGTTATTTTTAAAGATATTAAAGGTTTTTACAGAGGGGATTTTGGATCAGTGTTAATGAAGTTTTGTTTTGAATTAGTTTTTTTTTATGGAAATTTTGGTTTCATTTTTAATAATTTTATGCATTTTTGTAATTTTATTACTTTAAAAAAATATATTGCTAAGGTTCCGTTTTAGTAATATTTTGGTTTTTATTTATTTCCAGTTAATATTTGTAGTGCTTCAACTTAAACTTATTTCATCTTATTGCCAAACCAACATTTCTCATTTTCATTTGGTTAAATTCTTGTAACTAATATTTATATTTGATTTTATTTCAGCTTCATTTTAATTAACAGAAATGTGTTTAATAGTGTTAGTTTTAATTAATGATAATAACCCTGTATTGTTGGATATCTCTGTTTATCACTCCATAAATCAGAAAATACTTTCAACAGCCAGAAAAATATAAATTTTTCACCATATTTTTAGGAATAAAATGATACATAAATCATTGATATATGAAGAACTCCTTCAGTAAAACCCTTCAGAATATAAATAGGAATAAAACAGTAACGTTTGGTGTATGTAAAGCTGCTCAAGTGGAGATTTCTGACAAACTCAATGCCTTTAAAGATTTGTATTATAACTTAAATCTACAGATGCAAATAGATAAAATGCAATAAACACTTAAAAGTGTATTTTAGACGTTTTCTTTCCACTAGTCGGAAAGAAAACATGTTATGGAAGCAAAATAGCCCAAAATCTTAAAATTCACCAGTGTGTGCCTGCAGTGTCTTGCAATAAAATGCATCTCAATGCAATTCAGAATAGGGTTTTTTGTTGCATCTAGTCCCAGAAAGCTTTGAAAGAGGAGTGACCTGTTTTCGGATGTTTGTGGATCAGGTTTCAGGTCTGAAAGCAGGTCAGATGTACCGTCTCCGTGTGTCTGCTGTGAATGACGCTGGAGTCGGCATGTCTTCTGTGCCGTCTGAGCCAGTCAAAGCACAGACTAAAGCAGGTCAGATCCCTGGAAATCTGCATGATGATTTCATTCTCATTTTACACTGAGTTGCATTTATCTCTATCCCACGTTTGCCACCAGGAACCAAAGAGATTGAGATGGGAGTTGATAATGACGGCTTCATCTTCCTGAGCTTTGAAGCTGCTGATGTGGCTGATGGAGACGTCTTTAAGTGGAATAAGAACTACGGAAAAGCTATTGATGCCGGACGAGCCCGCTTGGAGAACAAAAACAACAGGTCTTTTGCCAATAGGTCTTTTTTCAGTAGCTTTGGTTCTGGAAGTTTGTTTCTCATTTGTTTTTCTCATAGGCAACTCCAACAGTTTGTCAATTAAGAGTTCTAAACTGTGAATCAAACCAACCAACATATATTATATAAACTATGATTAAACACAAAAAAAGACTACAAAAAAATGCTAAATGCTAAATGAAAACAAAAATGCTACAATATTAAACTATTAACTTAGTATAAATATAACACAATGTATATTAATTATATTAATATATGCTGTTTTATATATATGTGTGTGTGTGTGTGTGTGTGTGTGTGTGTGTGTGTGTGTGTGTGTGTGTGTGTGTGTGTGTGTGTGTGTGTGTGTGTGTGTGTGTGTGTGTGTGTGTGTGTGTGTGTGTGTGTGTGTGTGTGTGTGTGTGTGTGTGTGTGTGTGTGTGTGTGTGTGTGTGTGTGTGTGTGTGTGTGTGTGTGTGTGTGTGTGTGTGTGTGTGTGTGTGTGTGAGAGATTTGTTTGAAAGAAGTCTCTTATGCTCACCAGGGCTTTGTTTATTCGACCAAAACTACAGTAAAAGTAATATTGTGAAACATTAGCATATTAGAATGATTTCTGAAGGATGAAAATTCAGCTTTGCCATCACAGGAATAAATTATATTTTTTAAATATATTGAAATAGAAAACAGTTATTTTAAATTGTAATAATAAATCACAATATTACTGTTTTTACTGTATTTTTGATCAAATAAATGCAGCCTTTGTGAGCATAAGAGACTGGAAGAGTGTGTGTGTGCGTGCGTGCGTGCGTGCGTGCGTGCGTGCGTGCATGTGTGCGTGTAATAGACCTTAAAGGACAGGTTCGGTATTTTACACTTAAAGCCCTGTTTTCAGATCGTTTCTGATGAAATACAATGGTTAAGATTGAAATTTGGACAAATGCTGCTGGCCCGAGAATTTTCGGTTTCTGTGGTAGCACGAAAGTTTAATGCGTTTTAGGAAGGATTGTGCTACCACAGAAACCGAAAATTCTCGGGCCAGCAGCATTTGTCCAAATTTCAATCTTAACCATTGTATTTCATCAGAAACGATCTGAAAACAGGGCTTTAAGTGTAAAATACCGAACTTGTCCTTTAAACATCCTTATTCTTAAAGGAATTGTCACTCAAAGAATAAGATTTGTCGACATTTACTCAACCTCGTGAGAGTTTCTTTCTTCTGAGGAAAAGAAAAACTGAATCTTTAAAGAACGTCCTGGTCATTCTTTACCATATAATGAAAGTAGATATGGACCGACATTTTTTATAAAAAGTCCCATAAAGGTAGTTGTGCTGAATATTCCCAGTCTTCATATGATGATTACCTCCAATCTTCTGTCAAATAAATTCATACAGCTTTGGGTTTTGGTAAATTATGGTGATGATTTGGTAAACTGTACCTTTAAATAGTCCATAAACCTGATTCAGATGCCGGTCATGTATGTCTCCAGGTCTGTTCTTACCTTCACGGACGCCTCAGAGCAGGATTTGGGCCTTTACACAGTGGAGCTGAGCAGAAACCCTGACGTCTCCTCGAGCTTCACCTTCACTGCTCAGGGTAGATATTCAATTCTATCCCGGCATAATTCATTACCTGAACACGGTGGCATAAGACCTTGTGCATCTGTTCAGCATGAAAACTTGATGCATAACTCGTCTTTTCTTAGTGTGACCCCGGTATTTTATCATCATTCGGCCGGTGATTAATGTTTTGTCGAGCCCCTTTGCCCTAAACCATGTTGTACAAGATCTGAGTATTTTAACACTGTTTGTGTTAGATATCAAATGCACGACAAACATAATCTTTAAACTTGAAATCTCATTTGCAAAGATGTCTGATCATTCTGACAGCAGCCGGTATCTTTGTCTTGATAGTGTGATTGAATTTGACTTTGCAATTGTGGCGTTTTGTCTCTCAGATCTGGAGCGCCTGACAGAACTCAGCTGGCACGTCAGAAACCCGTGTAAGTGAATCAAACACTTCAGAAACTGTGGAAATCTTCACAGCATCTAAACAGTAAACACTAGCGTTCAGAGTTTAGGGTGTGCAAGATGTTTTAATGTTTTGGACGAAGTCTCTTCTGCTCACCAAGGCTTCGTCTATTTGATCAAAGATACCGTAAAATTGTCAAATATTATTACAGTTTAAAATAACTCTTTTCTATTGTGAAATGTTTTAAAGTGTAATTTATTCCTGTGATCAAAGCTGAATTTTCAGCATCATTACTCCAGTCTTCAGTGTCACATGATCCTTCAGAAATCATTATAATATGATGATTTATTCAATTCAATTCAATTGACATTTATATGTAAAGCGCTTTTCACAATACATAGTGTTTTAAAGCAGCTTTACAGAAAATGTTTCTTCATAACAATTTAGAGTAATTTGTTATCAGAGGTGACTGTCCATATGCAGTTATTACAAGTTGTGATTGTAAAGATTACATATATAGAAATGTTTAAATACTGTATATATACATATAAGTATAATGTATGTATATATATATATATATATATATATATATATATAAACATATAGGCCCTGTTTACACCTGGTATTAAGATGCATTTTGGTCGATTGGATCATTTTGGATGATGTGAAATACAGGTGTAAACAGGTGTTTGTCGTCGTCTCAGCTCGTGTTCATATGTTAATTGCGCGAGCTTATTTTGTCCATTAGATCGAAAGATATGAAAAACCCATACATTAACCTGCTCATAGACCCTCTCCTCGAAGAAATCAGGACAGAAGTGGTTGAAAGTGGACAAAAGAGACGGATTAAAACACCAGGTGTAAACGGGGGAATGTGTCTCCATCTACTTGTGATCCGATCGACCAAAATGCATCTTAATACTGTAAACAGGGCCTTAGTTTGAGTGTAGGACGACTCACAATGCTTCAGAAAGATCTATAGTGTATAGGCACCTTAAAGAGATTGTTTCCATATTAAAAGTGAATGGGTGTGATGGCTTTGTGTGAAATTGTGAAATGTCCTCATTTTTGTGTTTTAAATCTGTGTGTGCACATAAAGCAATGTCTTCTTCCTCTGTCAGTGATCTCTCTGAGGTCTGAAGGCTGGCAGGTGGACGTGTCGGAGCAGGGAAGAGTCCGTCTGTGGCTCCGGACAGAAGATCTCAGCAGTGCTGCGGTGCTTCGGCTCATCCTCAACGACACCGAGATCTCCAGCACACCAGTAACCGCTACAGGCTCACTAGATCTGGACCTTAACAGTCTTCTGCATGGCATTTCAGTGACATTGTGTGTGTGTGTGTGTGTGTCCTGCAGGCCCGTAAGATTAACTTTGACAAGGCACAAGGTCTGCTGGAGATCCTGTTTGATCAAATCTCAAAAGAAGACGAGGGCTCGTACACCGCGCAGCTCAAAGACGGACGGGCCAAGAACCAGTTCACACTGGTGTTAGTGGATAAGAGTATGTTTGCAATGTTACTTTATAACATTAAACTACATGTTCCACTGGGGAAAAGCTATTTGATTAAACAAATATATTGTAGAATAGAAAGCAGTGGAATTTTTTTTTAAATCCCCAGAAATATGAAGCAGCACGAATGTTTTCAACACTGATAATAATTTCCTGAGCTGCAGATCAGCATATTAGAATGATTTCTGAAGGATCATGTGACTCTGAAGACTGGAGTAATGATGCTGAAAATACTGCTTTTATCACAGGAATAAATTACATTTTAAAATATATTCACATAGAAAACAATTATTTTCAATTGTAGTAATATTTCACTGTATTACTGTTTTATGTATATTTATATATTCATTTTATACACACTTTTAATTTCAAAAGTTTAGAGTCTCTTCTGCTCAGCAAAACTGCATTTATTTGATCAAAAATACAGTTAAAACAGTAATACTGTGAAATATTAGATTTCAAAATAACTGTTTCATATTGTAATATATAATGCAAAGCTGAATGTTCAGCATCGTCACATGATCCTTCAGAAATCATTATAATATGATGATTTGCCGCTCAATAAACATTTCTGATTATTACCAATGTTGAAAACAGTTGTGCTGATTCATATTTTTCTTTAATGAATAGAAAGTTCAAAAGAACAGCATTTGGTTGAAATAGAAATGTTTTAAAACATTTTAAATGTTTTTACTGTCATTTTTTTACAGTTTTAAGCATTAAAAATGGCCAGA